>JANZLF010000002.1:38180500-38197186 GCA_026546835.1 Erythroxylum foetidum
ATCATAGAGGCTATATGCTGTATGTGCATGCCGAGATATAATTTAATACCTCTAACCCGTCCCAATTACCAATAAACATATCCTATGGGAGATGGGATGTTACAATAAATGCTCCAAGTACCACCACGCGCTCGCTAATGATGACCTCCCGACCTACTTAGGCGCGAGCTATCGTGCAAAGAACGCCAATGTCGACCTAGTAGAGACAATCAGCCAATCAATCCCAATACGAGTAGTCACATACTGCCCGTCAATATTCAACCGGTCAGGCCTACCCCGAGCTATCTTATTGACGAGCTATAAAATTGCAGACGGGCTACATCTCAAATCCGACCGATCGGACTAATTACGAGCTATCCTACGTACGAGCTACAAAACCTCTACATACTCCTCCGACCCTTCTCTTCGCTCAAACTTGAGGAGTAAGGGGCTTATGGTCGGGTCGGCCGTGCAGGACCCGGACTCAGCCAAAACAACCCATGGGTCAATCGGTCCATTCTTCAAAGAACAAGTCTCAAGTCTAATGGCCATGACAGGCCCGAGCCCGATCCATGCTCTTCTCAGCCCGTCCGCATGTGAGAGACTCCCATGCACACGTAAAGACCTAAACCTAATTGTTGCTTCGTATATAAGGTATAATTTTATCGTAACGAGGGTAAGCGATCATAAACCTATCTCTCTTAGTTTTACAGCAACCTCACCTTCACCAAAAACTGACTTGAGCGTCGGAGGGGCTAATCGGGATACCACCCCCGATGCGCCTTCTTTGTTTTGCAGGTACTCTCACGTCGAAGTCATCACAGAAAACGGCCAACACATGGATCCGAATGGTAATATTCAGTTCCGCCAGAATCTGGCAGAACCAAGTTTTATGGAGCTCAAGTTCATATTGATCTCAACTGCAGCCTTTAACACACCAACCGCACCAATATATATATTGAAAATGAAATATATATTGATAAACAATAGCTAAGCTACTGCTAAAATTACAAAGATAAGTCAATCATCAACCTCCAGATGAACTCCTATCTAAACGTTAGCTGTACATAATCACACTGGGGGACTTGCTTATAATTACAAACAGTTTAATTACTCACTTTGGAGGTGCCATCTTGATCGCATAACTGGGGATACTTGATCTTCAACCCCTTTCGCCAAAAGTATTTCACGAAAGCAGTTTAGTATGTTGTCGACTGACTGATATTTTCCTACAGTAACATTAATTCCGATAAATATGATAGTTCCTCTCCCTCCAAATCATGTGAATAGTGGTTAATTAATTTGTTTATAAATAGTCAAATTCAACCAAAGTTAATTAGACTTAAAGGGTTAAACTATATTAAAATAATTTTAATTTATCAATTTTAGAACCCATTTAGTTAAATCAAATAACTTCAAACTTTTTTTCCTTAAAAATTAGAAATGATCACATTAATAGTATTTTTGGAATAGTATTTAATAAGAATTACAAGATTAAGTTCAAATTGATTGATTTTTATATTGAGCTCAAACTTTTTTTTAAAATTTAAATTCAGATTTTAGGCTAAACTTAGACTTGAATTGTTCAACTCGATCCAACCTAAAATTTAAAATTTTAAAAATAAAATATCATTATTTTTAAATTTTAAATTAAAAATACTTAATTAAGCTTAGTTCAAGTTTAATTACGTTTCAAATCATTTAAACTCGATTAAACTTAATTTTAGGCATAGAATCTCGAGTTTGATTGGACTTCAAATCGGCTCAAGCCCAAACATAAAATTTATGAGAACTATTACGCTTCCTACCAATCGTAGTATTTAGAAGGCATCCCATAGAAAAAAATACATTAAATGGCAATTACTCGCAAAATGACAAATTTCACAAAGTATAAATCAATTAAATAAATAATTCTTGAAAATTATTTTTAAAAATTGAAAATTTTGTTGAATATGATAAGTCAGTAATTGCTTTCTGATGCACAAGATCTATCGAAGTAGCAAGTGCAGAGCATAATATAATTACTAACTAAAAAACACCAAAAGAAAGATAACACTCTTAAGCTATTAAGCTCTTCTTTGTATTTATGAGTGAATGACTAAACACAAGCATGGAGGGGGTATTTATACTTGAACTTGATAAACCTCCTCCACATAATTAACAAATAATTAAAATTACACACCACACACTTATTAGTGGGTTTGGTGTTGAATAATTAAACACACATAATTATTAGTGGGTTTGGTGTTGATTAATTAAACACACATAATTGTTAGTGGGTTTGGTGTTGATTAATTTAACACCACATTTGTTAATATACATTGAAAAATTATTGAGACTATGTATATGTGTATGTGTGTATAAACAACAAAAATTTTGGTGGTTACATGTGTATATATATGAGAAAAAAATTAGTAGTCATGTGCTTATATATATAATAAAAAAAGTTTCTTTAGATACGGAGGAAAAAATTTTGGCAATCATGTGTGCATATATATATATATATATATATATATAGAGAGAGAGAGAGAGAGAGAAAATTGTGGTGGATATATATGGATGTGTATTAGAAAAAAAAAAGTTGCCATATGTCTTTACGTATAAGGAAAAAAAAGTTGAAAAAAATACATTTAACCCCCTATATTTTATCTCTGGATACATTATGCCCCCTCTATTTTAAAAAATGAATTTATTACTCCCTTTGACCACTAATCAAAGGAGCTTAGAATTCAAAAAGATTTTTTTACCCTGTATTATAATGACATCAACATAATTGTACATGTTGCATTTTTTAGACAAAAATATCTTTTTAGTCTTTTGATGACTAAAATACATTAAACTCCTATATTTTTTGCTTTATTGCATTATGCCCTCTATTTTAAAAATAACTATTATCTTCCCAAATTGCACTTCATGACCATTACTTTAAGGGAAAAAATAAAAAATAAATTTTATTTATGAAACAAAATTAAAAAAGAAGAAATTTTATTAAAGATGTCATTTTTCATAATTGTATGATCTAATTGTTTGTTAATAAAAAAAATACAAATTTTTATTTGTGAGTTATTTTCTCACCGTTACTTCACAAATAATTTTTTATGGATAGAAATATCTCGGAATGTACAATTTTGAAGACAATGAGGATAAAAAAATCTCAGTACAATTTCAAAGAAAATGACAATTTTTAATTATTTCTATTTTTATTATTTTTCTTTTCTTGTGAAGTTAACAGTGAAAAGTATACATGCACACATTGACTACCAATCTACATATACATTGATATGTATATATACTTTCTCATGACATTGACTTGGTGTTAAAAGTAGCTTATAAGAGATTAATGGTTACAATGAGAAAGTCTTAACATTTCTGTATTGTTCAAATAAAAATATTTATCATAATCCGCTTTCTAATCATAATACTCCTGGAACAAGTAATAATACTTCTACTTCATAAGGTTACCAAAACACCTCGTCTAACATACTGTACATTTCAGTATACAACCTCCATTGTCAAATCATCAAACTTGAAATATAGATTCTTCCATTACAGTTTCCCTTATACTCTTGTACACATGCCTACTGGCTCACTAAATTATGGACCCTTGTCGACAGAAAAACCAATAAAATAAAAATAAAGACACCATGTGCAAACCAGTGATCAGCCTGCCAAACAGTGAAATGTTGAGTTTCACTAGAGCAATTAATGGAAACATACACCAAAAGCTCCTGCTTTCAAGCTCAGCCAAATACTATACAAAATCTGCATCTTTCCCAATCATCTCTTCCTAAGTTTGTACACTTGCATATGTAAGCTTAAGTTAGCACCCACAACCACCATGAATGCAAGCTGCAGGTATCTCCTCCTAACATACCGTCACCTTTTCTCTGCCGTCTTACTAGAATCATCTTTTGGAGGGTTTTCTAGAGATTCCTCAGAGTACAACCCATCAGGCTGATGAATCTGGATGTTCAAGCTGCTAGACTGCAAATGCTCTTGTACGGCCTATATAAAGAAGAAGAGCAAGGCCATTTAACTAATGATGCTCAGCAGAATGACGTAATAACAGGAATTTCCAGAAATTCACTTGATTTATCAAATTTATTTCAAGCTTCCAGTATTAAAAAGCAAAAGTTGAAGTCAAAAATACTAAACAAGCAAAATAAAAAATCAAGCTCAAAGCAGGAGTATTCCAACCACATCACTACCAAAAGTCCATGCAACAATGTAGGAAAACCTTCAACCAGAACTTTTACATTGATTTAGTAAATTCATGGCACAGATCCAACATCCAAATCAGTTACAGTCAAAGATTATAAATAGATTATTATGAATATAACTGTATAAATGGATTTACAATAAAGTAGATTATTTCCATGCTGCCATCATTTTCAATGCAAAAACATTTAACGGCCCCATCTTAAGGGAGAGGCACAGTGTCAAAATTGAAAAGCAAAACATAGAGGGAGAATGACAGTGAATGGAGAAAGAAAGAAGACAAACTTCGACATGTATCAACCAAATGAACCACATAATCCACCTTAAAATACCAATAAAGACTATTGTTTCTACTGCAAAAGTAAAGTCCCCCAGAAGTCTTATTGACTTTGAAAATGCAACAAGATTAATATAACCTGTGGAAAACACAGGTTTTATAGCATCATCATCATCATCATTAACACTCAATTGAAATATCGCTAAGACACGAGGTCTGGAGAGGTCCGATAATACCCAGCCTACCCAGCCTTACCCTTACTTAATACAGAAGTTGTTTCGATAAACCCACTAGCAATTGACAGAGTTTATAGCAATTAAGTGAAAAAATAAATAAAGGACTTATGTGGAAATTTCAATATGATATTATGTTCCCAATACCAGCATATAATTTTGTTGTATTATGTTTACCTTATCACCTGCATCCAGCCCCTCTGTGTCAAATAGGATTGGCCGGCAGCGTTTATCTTCATTCATCAGGCTTGAATTCTGGAAATGCATTATTAGGGCTGCTTTTCCCTGAATTCTAGCATATGCCAAAGAAGCAACTTTTTCACTGTTAAACTTCTCCCATTTCTTACCATTAAACGCCTGAAACAAATTGAGGATCATGAGAGGATAAACATCACATCTTCAAGACCAAGGATCACTCCTATTTTTGAATATGAAAAGATGAAACCAGACTCACAAAAAGAGTGTGAGGGAAAAAAAACAAAGTAAAAATGGATTCCAAAGAAATAAAACCTGATAAAATGAAACGATGTGCTTAGGAGACAGCATGTTTATAAATGCATAGCCCACATTGCATTTATTCTGCAATTAAAAAAGGTTTATTATTATAATTAATTCTTAGATATTTTTTGGGACCAAGAGGCACAGTATGAGTACCTTAAAGTCGATTGGTAAATAGAGAAAGTCATAAGTACCCCTGTGATTCTCATCAATAGCTGCTAACAACATCTTTGAGGTGTACCTAAGAGATTAAAATAGAAAAACAAACTGAGCCAATAATGTAATTAAAGCTCAAATTTCAGAGTTGATGTCAATATCTTACTTATTAGGAATATTCTTTATCATTAAAGTCGTTCGAGCATCTTCACCATTTATGATCTTATCCAAGTCAAGCTGAAAATGTTTTTTGTTCTCGACTTGATTCACATTATTTTCAACCCGTCTAGATCGTCCACGCTCAGTAAAGCCTTCTATGCTGCTGGATGTCAGTCCTGCATATGGTATATTGCCTAAGAGCACAGGACTGAGCCTAGGTGAAGACATCATTCTGTAACTGGATGATCCATTCTCAGACATATTTTTTGGAATAGTAACACCAGTGTTCATAGGAGCACGATTACCCATATTCATCAAAAAATTTCCGTCATTATGACCTAAGCCAATGGCTCCATATGAAACTGGATTCATGAATGAAGTATCAGGTGAGTCAGGGAAAATTCCAAAGTGCCTCTCAAAAGGAAATCCAGATGGGGCAGATCCAACATGGTTATGATGCTGGGCTGCACCAATTAGAGAAGTATGCTGATTTATGTATGGAAAGCCATGTCCCTTTCCATTTGAGGAAAATGGATGTCCCATGGATGACATGGGAAAGGCTGATGTGGAGGAATGATCTGCTAACGGTTTCGTACTTCCCCAGAGAAACTGTGGCCCTGATAAAGTTTCCATACTAGATCCATTAGGAGTTGAAGGACCAAAAGGGGGCATGTTTTTCAACTTTAACTCAGGTAATGAGTGTGACTGTTGGAAGGAAGATCCATGAACAGAATTGGTATTTGTAAATGTGTTCTCTGCAATACCACCCCTTCCTTGATCTTTGCCAATTGGTGCAACTTTTAAAGAGTTAGATACATGGGGGTTAAGAAGTGAAGCCAAACCAGGTAAATGGTTGCTAGTTGTTGGGCTCATTGTCCTAAAAATGGGGGATTTGTTCATGTTTTGCAATGGACTTTGTTCAATAGGACTGTTAAACTGTGCCCAGTTACCTGCTATAAATGTTTCAATGATGTTATAAATGATATCAAGCAATATCAGAACCACAATTTCAAAAGTGATTGAAGCAATTCAAATGTACCTGGTGGAGAGTTGGTCATTGGTGAACCCACAGGATGCCGAAAACTCCATGAGTCGTCCTGTTCGAGATCTTGATTCAGTTGCAGCATCAAGCTGAAAGGAACGAAGTTGCATAAGGTAATCATCAAATGATATCAACAAAAAAGATCTTGAAATTACAGGAAAATTGAATCCTAGAAAAGACTTCTCAGATAACACCTTCTGTGTTCTATACACACATAGACACAAGTCTCACCTCAACAAGAAGACAAAAGTAGAGAAAAAGCTGTTGATAATCGCACTTTAAAAAAATAGGGCATGAAAATGTATGATTCTGTAAACAGAGCAGCAGGAGAGGGAAACTATTCAACTACTATAAAATCTAGCCATTATGGCCCGCGCAACCCATTGGCTGTATCCTAGAAGCTTCTGTTGCTTGCAGTTCATGAGTGTACTCAAGCTATTTTGCAGTTTCTCAGGGTACAAGGGGCAGGGAAAATCCGTGTAGATGTTGTTTGAATACTAGATGCCATGCATTCGAAGAAAAGGTACTCAAGAGTGCCTTAAGAGGCCAAGCAACATGATATACTGATATTTGAAGCTTTCAGAGGATGTCACCAGTGCTATTTTGCCCTTCACATGCAAAGAACAATGGACTTGCAGTTACACACTTCATATGTAGATATAATATCCTAAATGAGATACTACATTGGTCAAAAATATCAGATTCTAACTTCCATGTCTGAAGTTCAAATCTTAGACAAGGAATTTACTAGATAATAGAGGCACCTTCATTGGGTAAACTATAGACAGTGAGCCTGTGGACGGCCCACAGAAGGGAAATGGGAAAAGAAGGATACTTGTTTTTATACTTACTTCCGCCGTGCTCCACCTGGGCGACTAGGTTCAAGCTTTATGCGTTTCCCAGCTATGTCACTCCTATTTAATGATTTAAGTGCTGCTTCTGCGGCTCTAACATCATAAAATTCAATGAACTTATGGTGCCTCTTGTGTGGCGTTTCCCTTATCTGATGTTGAATTACAAATCAACGAACAAACAAAATTTAACCACAAACAGCAAAAGAACTGCCACACAGGAAAAAGAGCTCACAGTGAGATCCACTCACCTCTTTTACCTCCCCGTACGCCCCAAATATTTGACGGAGATCTTCATTTGAAACTGATGGATCCAAATTAAATACTACCAAAGTTCCTTGATTAATATCCTTTTCTGATGGATTATCCTGGTGCAGTGTGAAAAGGGAAATGTAAAAAAACATGTGAGAAAGATAACTCTCATCTATCAAAAAACAAAGTTCAAACCACTGATAAGAGGTTAGAGTGAACCTTAGGGATTGAAAAGTGAATATCAAGTTTTCTCCTCCTTAGTGGCTTGTTTTGCAGCTGGCGCATAGCCGTTCGAGCAGCACGAATATCATAGTAAGATATCATTACAAAACCCCTGTGTTTGCACGCAGTGTAAAGAGTTCTAATGTCGCCATATTGCTACAAAAAGGTCAGATAAGACGGACAAAAGAAATTATTTAGTTCAGGCAAAAGAAAGCATCTAAAGCAGCAGTCTGCGGACTAAGTTAAGCACTTTATAATTTCTACAGATTCTTCCCTAATTAGTATCAATAAAAGTCTATCATCTTATCTTGCAGAGTCTGAAATGAAATTACTGAGAAAATTATAAAAAAGAGGCTAAAGGCTAAAGTTCCTGCAACTGCACGTATGATGTTTAAAAGCACATGACTTTAAAGGTAGACAAAACCTATAACAAGAGACGAAGTTGCGAAAATATGAGATAGCAAAACAAAAGTCATGCCTGAAGCTTGTCACATTGTGCTGCATCAAAACATCAAAATATCAACTATTCATATAAAATAAAATATATGTGAATATATCAGATCAATGAAGTTCATATGACAACCCATATTATAAAAGGATACAACATCAGCTTCATTTTAAAATAAAAAGGAGAATAGTCTAATAGAAGAGACAAGATTAGAGAAAGTAGGTGTTTGAACAAATGTCAATCATGGCTATTTATACTAAGACAACAGTAAATTACCTCGAATAGAGATCTCAATTCTGAATCCTCAACATTACTATTAATGTTCCGGACAAATAAAGTTCTAGATGGATGCTCGCCATATGGATGTTCTCCAGCGACAGTTCCAACACCGTTAGAAAGATTATAGTGAGGTCCTCCATTTCCCACAATGCCATCAGAAAAATTTAACTTGGAGACACTGATGCTTAGGCCTTCCTGTGGATCATTTTCCAGTTCCATACCTCCTACACTGCGGAAAAGATCATCTTCCATGTCCTCCAGAGAACCCGGTAACTTAATGGGGTCAAAATCATCCATTACAGCAGCTAAAAGGTCATCCTCATCTCCAGGAAGTAAGCTTCCAATAGCACGAGTTTCAATATCTTCAAGTAAATCAACGTTCTCCCCGTCCGAGGGAAGCTTATGAATATCAGAAGAGATATTATCGAGAAACCGATGGCCATGATCCACACCATTTAAGTCTACTGAAATTAGCACAAAAAAAAGTAAAGAATTTCATGTTCTAAAGGCACAAAAGATAATTTACGGAGTAAAACCACATACACTTTTTGTGTGGAAGAACTGGCAATGAGCTGGAGAAGAGGGACGCATCAGGAGAGGCATTATAGGCATTAGATCCAGGTGAAATCCCCCATCCATTACTTCTCAATTCTTTGGGGCCATTAATTGGCGAGGAATTAGTAGGATCTAGGACACAAAATCCCTAAAATAGTTAGAATACACAATATTGTGTCCAACAGGAATAAGGGATGATTAAGACAAATTACCAGCAGATAAATGATTTGAAGACTGCATCAGATCGTCTTTCTGTTAAAAGAAAGAGGTTCACAACGCGTCAAAAATATTAAAAGGAACACAACCAAATATAGAAGAGCACAAAACTCTGTTAAATAATCAAAAAGAACAAATACAATTGCAAATAGCAAGCAAAAAACAAAAAATGACAGGAAAACATGCAAGGTGAAATTTAATGCAATAAAGCAATCAATACTTGATAAATTATATAAACAGCAAACTTTAACAAGCTCAAGAAATTATTAAATAACCACCCCCCTCCCTTTTGTTTCAAATGAGATCGTCGTTCTCAACAGATTTAAAATTGCTAAAACTGGACAAAATTGAATCACAAAACCCTTTTTTCATGCAACAGGAGTCCCAAAACTACATGAGCACAAATTAAAGCATTTTCAGATAATGAACGACCATAGCATAGAAGCTGCATGTTAAACAGTAAGGAATAACAGTTAAGCTACACACATACATAAGAAACCTAAAACATATCTACCCAAGTAACACTGATTTTCAGGGGGAAAAAAAAATCGAACGTTTTCACCAAAACAGAAGGGTAGGTGAAAACATAATTTCAAAGTTCAAATGACTATTTAGCAAAGCAAAAACTCCTAATTCAAAGAAAATTCCTCTCACATCTCCCAACAAAATCATCGCTGAATATATATATAACTAAAACCAATATCAGCCAATTCAATCAACCCAAAAAATACTTCATTCGCATAACTTTAACAAAAAACAAAAAAATCAGCCAATTCAATCAAACTACACTACCATTTCAGAAATCAACACAATTCCCACATTACAAAACCCAAAACCCGAAATGGGACCTACAGTATTTCCAAGATTAAAACAAAAGGACAGCCACTTCTACCACTTAAAACGATCATCCACATGAAAAGTGACACAACGAACTAAAAAATGAGAACAAAAACTCTTTTTTTTTCTGCTGATGTATAGCATAAGAAGTATACCTCAACTATTACTTACTACTATCTCTGACGCCAAATTTTCTCACTCCTTTTCCTCTCTTTCCAAACGGGAATTTTCAATTATGATTGGACGAGAGAGAAGTGCTTTTCTTTTTCTTTTTTTCTTTTCCTTCCTTAGAGAACAGAGAGAATGATTGAGAGAGAGAGTGAACGTGGGAGTTTTTAAGGGAACGATTTAGTTGGATTTAAATTTCCTTTGGCGTCCGAGATGGTGGATTTATTATTTATTAATTAATTTAATTTGAAGTTTCTTGTTCGGATAAACCCCGCTTGTGTTTTGCCCGTGTAAATCCGCCGAATTTCGACTTTGCCATTGCCCCCGGTTTATGCCGCTTTGGGATTGGATATGCTCTCGACCCTTTGACTACCACTTTCGGTCACGCCACCTTAATTTTGACATTCAATTGAATATCAAATATAAGAATGTTGCACGTCCTTACTATTCTTCGTGATCATCATCGTACACTCAGCTCACAGTCAGCTCACAATAATGCAAAATCTGAAAAAGAGAGATTGTTTTTATTCTTAAATACATAATTTAACAAAAATATGATTCTAATTATTAATTTAAATGCTTAATTTAAAAGTAACAACGTCTTTTTTAATTAAGTCTGAATTAAGGCTATTTAAACCTCGACCTACCAGAGGTCTAACTCTTCTAAACAAAAAGATAACTAATTTAGTTTCAAGTTAATTTGAGCCTAAGTGTCTGTTTGATTAAACTTTTGGAAAGTGAATAAGATTTTTTTTCATCGCAAAAACCTTTTTTTAAGAAAAATAGATATTTAACTATAAAATGAAAATGTACTTTTTTAGTATATATAGCTTTTTTGGCAGTTAAAATGTAACTTTTTAAGAAGTTTAAGTTTGAAACTTCTCAAAAAATATCTTTTCAGATCAACTAATGAGTCTATTTTTAGTAACTTTTGCCCTTATGTTTTACGCAGAATTTCCACAGTATCCACAAACATATCTTCACATTTATTTTTAGATTTATATAATATTATATGACTTTTTTATATGTGTTAATATTTATTTTTATGTTAGTTTTACTTTTGTTATAATTCATTTAAAAGATTTAGTTAGATATGCTTTCATTTAAATTTCATATGGTTTAAAACTATAGAATAATTAATATATTATGTTTTGCATATTATTTAATATATTTTTAATAATATTTATATGCATAAATATTTTTTATTATAAAATAAAATATATTTAAAATTAAAAATACTTTTTATTTTTATATTGTTAAACACTCTATTGTATAAAACTCTTTCAAAAAATTCTTTTTTAAATAACAGTTAACCAATCAACGAGCTTCTTAGAAATATTCTTCTCAAAAAAACTTTACTGATAAAAGCTTTATTGATATAAGCTCATCCAAATAGAGACTAAGTCTGACTTAGAAGTCTGTCTTTTACTATCCCTTGTTTAGTTTTTTGAAAATTCAACAAGTCTATAAAATAAAGTCTATGTTAAATTTAGAGAGGACTAATAATTCATCGTCTTTATCTTTAAAAACAAGATGAATAGTAACCTTAAAATTTCTATGGGTAAATTATTTAGAGTTGACGTAAGTCATTTGGATTTGAAGCTTACTTTGATTTTGACATTAATCTTAATTATACGTAATCTGCTATAAAAGGTTGTCGTGGTCAATGGTAAGACATGAAATCTTCACGGAAATTTAAAATTGGAAACCTAACTAAAGAGTTGGTGAAACAGCACACACCTAAAAAATACCCAACGAAAAGGCTTCTTATATTAAGAATTGTTATTAAACAGAGTTCGAGTTTGTTCTCTAATTTTTTAATAAAATAAATTAAATGTGGTTGGTATTAATAATAAATTAAAAGAAACGAGATTTAAGTGATTCAGATATGTTAAAAGGAAACGTTTTAACGCTTCAGCGAGAAGATTTTAAAAAATAATATTTAAAGATTATAAAAAAATAAAGGAGACTTATGAAGAACTATGGTGAAATGATCGAAAAATGATTTGACTTTGTTGAAATCTACCTGACCTGACCCATTGGCTGGCCAACCTGATCTTATATTTTTTAAAAATAAAAAAATGACATCGTTTTGTACCTTGGGACAGTCCCAACTCATGCCTGGCCACAGGTTAAGCCCGGTTGGGACAGTACCAGCTCATGCTTGGCTCGTGAGCCGATTTGGCTAAATAATTTCAACTTGTGGCCTGGTCAACTTGAACTGAAGTTGGGTTAAATGGACTGTGCCTTTTGTCATTCCTAATGACTTGGGGAGGGATTTAAAATTTTATTTTTTTAAAATAATTTATTTTATATGTAGCACAATTAGTATATACATCACACGTGTGACAAAATTTTAATTCGGGATGACAGAGTTATGTTATTACTATTAATAGAAAACTTATCATTGAAATATTTTTATAATAAATTAAAAATCATAACGTCAATTTTTAAATTTTAAACTTTTTAAATTTTAAACTAATATTACAAACAACAACACCTAATTATAATCCCATCAAAAAAGCAAAAGCGATTCCGGTAATAACAACAAGTAAAATGAGAGCAGCCTGCATCATGAAAATGGGGGAAGCGTAGGGTTAAATTAATATTAGAAATTTGAATAAAATTTAATAATTGTTTTACCATTAAGACTAAAATAAACAAAATTTTCATATTTTTTATTATATATCTATATATGGGTTTACTGGAAACAGTCTTTCTATTCTATAAGAATAAGGCTGTATATTATCAGATCTCTCTATATCTCACTTTATTATAGGACTTCGAACTGAATATGATGATGATAATAACGATGACTACATTACGAAGTCCATATTTCACTAAAAAAATTGTAAGGCAACTAGAAATGTATGTTAGGACAAGAACTCTATAATACAAGTTATCACTATTTTGTTGCTGTTATTTTTTTCAAAGTAAATAGGGTAGTTTAAGAAAGGTGATACGATTTCCTTTTTTATGATGCTCGGGAGTAATGATTAAAACATTCAACCAATTTGGCTGGTTTGAACCGTTTAATTTTTTTATTTAGTTTTTAAAATTTTTAGTTCATTTTATTTTAATAATTTTTATTGTTAAAAAATTAATTTATTAATTAACGAATCAAATTTATTAATTAATAAGGTTTTATAAACTAAAATAAATCAATTAATTTTCATTTAATAATATATATTTCAATTAAAATTTTAATTATTAGACAAGTAAGAACAATCTATTTCAATCATATTTCAAATCCTTTAATTTTATTCAACCTTTAGCCAATTTTATAACTGTCTAATACCGGTTGAATCTTTGAATCTTTAATATCTTATCTTATCTATTTAATTCCGATCCAAATCTTAAAACATTGCTTATAAGTATAAAATGTTGTATATTTCCTCTTTTTATGGATTATCTTCTTATATTGAGATAAGAACGGCCTCCATCGAGCTTAACATGATTGTTAGCATTACTTCTTCTTTTTTTAATTTAGAATGAACATTTTAATAAAATAAAAGTAATATTTCAACTTAAGTTAATTGTGTTTACTATCTTTTCTTTGAAGTTTACATTTATCTTTTCAATTATCTATGACATTTATTGGAATTTGTGGTCCAAATCATAATCATTAATTTAAATATGCTTCTTTGTTTCCTAGCTTGCAAAATTTTTTCTTTTTACAATAATTTTTTATCATATAATAGCTAGTACAAAAGCACTTTTCTTCAACAAAGTGAAAGGTAACCAAGACAGATAAGTCACAAAGTAAATTTTGTTAATTCTTAGTCTGAACTCTTTTATTTAGATTCGGCCTGAAGCTTGATATATATAGACAAAACGACATCAGTTTGAATAAAATGATATCGTTTTAATTTTTAAAAAATTTTGAATGAATCAAGTCAAATTGAGTCAATCTTCAAGTTATTGGGAGTTGATAGAACTCAGGCTTCAGCTCGAGCTTTGATGCCTCAGGTCTCAGGCCTCAAGCCAAGTACAGATTGTCATCCTTAGAAGCACCGATATAGCTTAATTTCATTGCTCATACCCTTTATTAAGTTTGTATTCATTTTCATTAACTCTTTAACCTATGAATCCTTATTTTGTTGCCTAAGTTAACTCACTTAGTCTTTTGCCTTTAAAGAAATTACCCAACATCTAAACCTACAACTTTAATATTCTAAGTAACTTCTCAATCAATTCTTGAGCACTCAAAAGATAAGTACAATCTTGGACAATCTTTAGTTACGTTACACATATCATTTTCAGAAATTTGATGACATATCTTAACCTATAAGATACAAGCACTTTCTCTTTTATGAGAATAAACTAAAAATATACATCTACAATTTTTATGCTTTACATTTTGTCAAATTCGTAACTCTTAACCTCGAAATAATTAGAAAAATACAATTTGGTCATTTACGTCCAAAATAGAACAACAATACTTATTAATCTATACCTCACAAACTACATCATATTTTCTCAAATCCTTTTACAATTAATTAGAAAACATATAAACAATTATGAAAGATCAGCACTTCCACCAAAATTTTGCTCAAAATCATCACATAAAATTGTGTTTCCAGAGGGTTTTAGGAAGGGATGCAATCTTACTCGCCCTTGCGTTGAAAATTAAGTCTTCTTCTTCCTCCAAATCTCTTTTTTTTCCCTTCTCTCTCTCCTCTTCTCTTTTCTTTTAGGAGTGTCATCTGCCTTCTATCTTAAATCTCTTGTCTTCGTAACTTTTAAGCCCTAAATAACATATTTTTTAAAAATTTATCCATAGCCTATTTTGTGAAATTATAACCATGTCGTTAATGAGCATTCGACTTATTTTATTCCATGTCCTTATTTGTCCACCCGTCTTTTTTTTTCCAATAATTGCATCGAGTTTCATCTCTAACACATTTTCTTCCAATTTATTCACTAACAACAATTATTTTTCATTATTTCTCTAAAAATTCAATTAACCAAATTTATTCCCAATTTCCATCAATTATTTTCAAATCTCTCCTTATTAAACTAATTTGAATGAAAATCAAATTTTCCTTTTTTAACCACCAAAATGCAAACTATTTAAAATTCAAGTTTAAGAATTAAAATAATTATAATAAAACGCTCTATATGAGAAAATATAAATTAATAGAATGATGTGACAACTCTCCCTCTCTTAACAAAAGCTCTTTTTCGAAATTTAGAAGCGTTACTCTTAAAATGTAATTTTTTGTAAGGTAACTACGAAATCATTATCCCAAAATATACATATACAAATAAAATTATAATTTATTTAGAAATTTTTTTCTTACTTTCCATCTCAATTTACTTTCCTTTTCGAGTATTACGTAGTTGTTTTAAATGTGTCACTATCTATCCTCTTAATTGTTACATCGTAATCAAACCCAAACTCGTCATCTACCATCATTATCTTCATCATATATCCACACATCTATTCCCTTCACCTATATCCATCCATGTATTTTCATTCTTTGTCATCATAATTAACGTACTCCTTAAGCACTTAATCACTTTATGCTTCATCGTTATCATTATCTTTACACCCTGAAATTCTGTAACGAAGCAAAATCTGAGGGGTTCGAAAATATATAGCCTTATCTTTATATAACCTTATCTTTATATAGTTATGCAAATTAAAAAGTAAATAAGTAAAACCGACACGCTACATTATTATGTAAATAAAATTACAATAAATACATACATAAATAAATAAATAACTAAAGAATATACCTGAAAATAAAAATAACATGAAAGAAAAAAACTACAAAAAACTAAATAAATCACTTTCTGCCTCTCCAATATTAATTACCCAAAATGGTAGTTAAATCTCAATTTAATCCTAATTCATCACATTAAAGCTTTGCCCATTAGTTTGTATCTTTGCTTCCATGTATACTATCTCACCAATTAGTCAACCATATATCATTATTCATCATTCAAATATATTATTTATCTCCAATACAATCACCCTTCGATCTATTTATTATTTACCTTTAAAATGTTTACTACATAACCTCAACTCTAAAATCTTATTCATCATCACCAATGGGTTTCTAATAGCAATCATCTTCATTCTATTTAACCCAAAAACCTTAGGAGGTGATTCATTGATGAATTTAGGAAAGGGTTAATAAGTAAAGAATAAAAAGTAAGTAGTTAATTATTAATTATTATTATGGGGGTAATAGTTTGATATCCCACTTTTGAGGAATCCTCCATACTCTCCATTTAGTAAAGGAATGAAATTTATTCCTTAGTAGTGATTCTTCTTTAAAAAATATTTT
>JANZLF010000002.1:38216941-38229930 GCA_026546835.1 Erythroxylum foetidum
TTTAATTGCTGGGTTTGTATGTATATATATATAATGGCAAAATTGTAATTACTATATAACGGGTAAACGGGTATGGGAGGTGGTATCCCTATACCTCTCCGATACCCGACGGGTATTTTTGATAACCCCCGATACCCGCCTCACGGGTAAAAATTTGCTCCTCATACCCGCCTTCGTTCGGATAATTTTATCAGGTACCCATCAGGTTCAGGTACAATTGTCATCTCTAATAAGAAGACTAAAGAAGTCAGGTTATCGGCACAGTAATTCTCTTCTCGATAAATATGTTAAAATTACGTCTTAAATATTCGGTGTACTAACCTATGAGTACTTGATATCAAAAAAATTTCCTCAAACAATACTAAATTAGATGAAGAAAAAATGTTAATAACATCTAATGAATCCACTTTGAAAATAACATATTGATAACCAAACTTTCATATCAATACGAGACCCCGAATGAACTACCCAGAGTTCGAGCAGCGGGAATTTGGTATTGTTCTTTCAGAGAAGAGCTCTCTTCTCTATCCCCTAACAAGCACGTGTCAACGTGTAAGGTTGAGGCGTTGAGCTGGTAAAATGATGACGTGGCAAAATTTTACAGGTCAATATTGACTCAACCGCAACCGTCGATCCCCTTAAAAGTGGTGCCCACATGAAGCTCCTGTCCAAGTCCTGACCGTTGGTGGACAAAAGTCTTCGTTTTATGATTTCGTATGGAAAAAAGCATACAAAACAACGGCTCTTGTTAGGGAGAGAGAGACGATGTTGTTATAGTTTTCAGCTTCACAGGTATGTATGTTTACGTGTCTTCGGCTATCTTCAGGTGAATTCCGTCTCTCATGAGAAGCTATTGCTTGTTGATCTCTTCCACTGACAAAATTTTGAGTATATGGGTCTGTTCACGGCACTTCATAGAGTTGGTTTTATCTTCGAGGATTTCGTTTTATGCTGGAATTGAATTGCTTGTTATTGTGATTCTTTTGGGTGATCTTGATTTTCTTTATGTGTTTTATCAAGTTTTAATTGGGTTGCTTTAGCTGGTTATGGTTGTATTTGTCTACGTTCAACTCTAGGTTGACTTGAGTTTGTGAGCTTGAGGAGTCGTGGCCTTCTTTAATCTGGGTTTCGAGTTTTTAGACTGAAGTTGGTGATTCCCTCATTAGGTATTCAAATTAATATGGTGTGTGCGGAGCTGACTTTAGGGCGTGGAAACAAGTAAGAACTCTTGAATTGAAATAGAAAGGAGACGTGAATCCAGTATCCATAATTTAAGCTTATAGGATCTCTTTCCGATGTAACTTACTAATAACATTCGCTAAAGACTCATTTCTTTTTCTATTCTGTTTCACCAGCTTCAGTGTTGTTATTTTCTTGAGCCTGGTGTGCTTACTCCTGTTTTCCATGGTTTTCTCTGTTTATCAAAGAATGTATACATTGGCTTTAAAAGTTCCCCTATTACAGCTCAACTTGCTGATTAGCAATCACCCTTTAAAAATTATTTCATAGGAAGTGTTGATGAGGACTTTAAAACAGTGACGTTAAAATATATTAGATTACAAGTTAAGTTTACATTTCATACTTGTGCACATGCTCTTTGTTGGATCACCATTCCAATCCCATAATTTTGAACTATTTTTTAATCAGCCAGTTGCATTCCCTACATGGACACCTAGGTGCGGCCAACATATTTAGTTTTGAAGTTCCTTCGACCTGTCTTTACATGTTCATTCATCCCCTGCAGTTGTCTGCAGCCATCCTTTTTCCTCTGCCAAGCCTCATTCTTTTGTGTAACTCTTCATTCCTATTTCTGATTAATTTTTTCCTTGTTTTGTGACAACAGTCTCGGCAGGTGCTTTAATTGTTTAGGGGCTTTACTTTACCCCTGATGTTTCATAGTCGAGATTGTGGTGCACACATCAAGAACAGAGCAAATGCCAGCATTACAAATGAAGGCCAAGTTAAGCACAGCTTCTGTGATAGACACAAATCGAGTTGGTGTGTGCCAAAAGTCTAGAGTAATATCCAAAAAATCATGTTCTCATGCTACCTATTCTCTACAAACACCAGAATCAGACCTGTGCGTACGGAAATGTGTGGATTGTTGTGGTAAGTTGATAGACTATCAAGTGTTGTTTGTATTTTTGAACCTGCAAGATTATGTAACTTTAAGTCCTTACTTGTAACTGGCCTTGCATCCTCAATGGCTATTTCCGTCTCAATTTCTTTACAGAATAACTTTCCTTCGTGGAGATTTTACATCTCAAAAGATATCAAGTTGACGTGCTGTAGATGTGAAATTTGATTTTCATTTTACAAGAAACTTTAGTGTGCAGCAAGTACTTTTCTGTTGGTATCTGTAATCTGTGCTGTGTAGTTGACTTTATTTGGATTTACTTATTTATGCATCTAACAACTACTTTTTTCTAGACTCTTCGAGAATAGATATACAGACTCAAAATGATGGAAGTGACAAAGCTACTTGTCATCAAGGATTGCTGACTGAAGCAGATATTCAGTTTCAGAAACAGTCATCAGTGTCTATAGATTCTTGCACCACGTGGAGAATGGTGAGATTTGAATGACATTATTTCGTTGATACTTTTTCCCTTCCCCTTGGGGAAAAACTCTCCTATGAATTCCACCTAATGAGAATATGATTACTTTGCTTTAGAAACCGTTTTGTTACATTTTGCCTCTTATATGTAGTGGAAATCATCAGTTCGCCTGAACTTTGAAATTGAAACCTACGATTCACGCAAAAAGGTTGTAATTTTCGCACTGGCATTTATAACTGTTAGTTTATATTTTATCTTGGAAAATGTAACATGTCCCCTCCCATTTTAAGCCTATTATTTGAACTGAACTGCTCCATGCATTTGTTTTTTCTATTTTTGTATTTTTCCTTCATTAAATTGATTCTGTTGTTCTATTTCATTTGTAATTTCAGAGAGCATACCTTCCTTGCAACTTCACCACTTTACTTTAACTTTTAGTTGTTATTCATTTGTTTTTCCATGAGAATTTCTGGATTAAGTGCATCAATTCTTGTGTAATTTTGATTTTCCAGTTACTGTTTTGTCCATATACCATATAGAGGCTAGACCATTATTCAATGAGAATCTGAACATTGAGCCTTTGGTTTTATTTGTGCTTCCTTTTCTATTTATTACAATCCAAACAGATCATAACATAAGATAATATTAGTATTTCTCAATCTTATGTGTGCTGGAAATGGGCATCTATCAACTACTTTTGAACTTCTTCAGATTGAGAAGAGTTTATCTTGTCCATGATAAGTAGAGAAAGGGTCATGAAAATATTGTTGAGGAGAAGAAGCATATTCCCAAGTTTATGCTTCCTTTTATTTCATGAAGTAAATAATGGTCTAAATTCTAGTCTCACTTGCCACGATTGTTCACTGACTATAAAGCAAGGTCATCAAAGGATGATCAAAATTTTCCTTATTACATATCATTGATTTCTGTCTTTGATCTATCGTTTGGAAATGCTTTCTATGGCACAGCAATCATGTCACTAAATACCTGATGGTTGCTTATACGTGATGGCTCATTGACTTGCAGGGGTCTGTTAATTGCACATCAAACTTGGAAACAATTTTCTCCCCTTATTTGGAGCCTGCTGAAGTCCACAGTGTGCTAAATATAGATGATTCGGGTATGAATTATACTTATGTCTTAATGTGCATACTATTAAACTGTATATGGGAATTAATTTAGCTTATCACTGCCAAAAAAATGTTGGCCAGCTCAGGGTGCATATTACCTTTTTTTATGTTATCATGACAATTCATAACTTCTTTTTGAGTTTACATATTGTATTTACATTTTCATGGGAACTGTATTCTTGTTGAAGGCTTGTTGGTGTTCCTGTTTGGCTAGTTTAGCAGACCTCTAATTTTAACTATCCAAGACTTGATTGTGGACAATGTTTGATTGGTTGAAGATTGAACGCTGGGGTATGAGAGATATTGTAGATGGACATATTTAAAATTGTGACGCAGATTTGTAAATTATAATCCCCTTCTTCACCTATTGCTCAGCTTGGCCAATAGCTTGATATTTCTGTGTCAACTGTGTGAAGTTACTCTGGTCAATGCTAATCAAATTCTGCTGAAGCAAAGGGATTGTGAAACATATAAAGCTCTAAAAGATTCAAGTTAAATTTAATCCTGAAGATATCCAATATGCTTATTTGTCTATTTTTGATAGGAAGCGACAACGATCTTAATGTGCCAGGGATAAAAGCTTATGGAGCTGATGATGACACAAAAACATCAGATTTTCAAACTTGCAATGTATCAGATTTTTTCATCTGTGACATGATTATTACCGATTTATCCTTTGATGGGAACATTGTTGATGATATCACCAAGACAAATCCTTTTCCTGATTACAAGTGTACAGAACCAAACATGTTTGATATGGGCGAAGAGTGCATAATGCTTCCATATCTTGAGGATACTGCCAAAATGACTTGTTCAAATGATACAGAAGCATGGGAACCAGCAATCATAGACCCTGATAGTTCTAGCTTATACCTAGCTATCAATCAAATAAGGTCTTACAACCAGGAGGCTGATCTAGGTACTGACTTAGATCAAGTTGATGATTTTGATCCTCAGTCGTTCATAAAAAGTCAACCAGAATTGTCAGATGTGGTATCAAACTTTCATCCCACAACACTTCCTAAGGACTCCTTGAGAAGGAGGTCTACAACTCTGGTACTTGATCTGGATGGTGAGAAATTTAAGCAATTTAAGCATTTTCTTTCTTCTGAACAAAAATTCTCTTCTTTCACATTAACTTAATATTCGTATGATATAAATGTAATGATTCAGTAAAGGTTGATTCTTCATTGTTTTAATTGTACTGTTTCTGATATTCATAAGGAAACTTGTTAGATTTACAGTGGTACTGTAGTTGACTTGGGATAAAATAATTATGAGATGGCCAGATTGAATACTGATTACTAGGTTAAAATTAATAATTTGACACTGTAGTGGCAACCAGAACTTGTCAGTGGGTTTCAAATTTTTGTAACCGACCATGTTTATTCTGGCATATACAAAGACACACCTAAAACTTGGATTACAATGTATTTAAGGTGTGATGTGAAGGATCTTCATACCATTATGCCATTATGTGGCTGGGAACCATAAATTTTGGTTTATCATTATTTTTCTTGGTGTATCTTCTTCCGAAGTCATTACTCTCACTTTTCATTTCTGGCAATAGGATCCAAGATTTGGGTCATATGATTTCTCTTTTATTTATTTGTTGCTTTACTTATTTGCTTTCTGCAGAAACACTTGTTCACTCTACCTTGGAACATTCTGATGATGCGGACTTCACCTTTACCGTATTCTTTGACATGAAAGAGCACATTGTCTATGTAAAGCAGAGGCCTTACCTCCACACATTCTTGGAGAGAGTTGCAGAGATATTTGAAGTTGTTATCTTTACAGCTAGTCAAAGCATATATGCTGGGCAACTCTTAGACATATTGGATCCAGATGGGAAGCTAATATCTCGACGATTTTATCGTGAATCATGCATTTTTTCAGATGGAACTTACACAAAAGATTTGACAGTTTTAGGTGTTGATCTTGCAAAGGTTGCTATAATTGATAATTCACCACAGGTTTGTAACTTTCCTGTTGTTTTGATGTTACAAATTTTGAGTACTCTTTCTTGAGTCCTATTCCTCTCCTTTAAAATGCTGCACAGAGTCTGTTATACTGACAGCATTATGTAGAACTACTTGAACTTGTTTACAAAATTATTATGAATTAAGTTGGACCATTCTACCAAGTATATCCGTAACATTGTAGTCTGGATTTTTCATTCTGCAATCCTGATGGAATAGTGGATGGTTTTGCTTATAAATTGTTATGGAATTTCTGATTCATTTTGTTTAGGTTAAGACTTTGGGATCTAATCATGGGTTGATATTGGAATCTGCAGTCTCTGTCATTTGTAGACTATTAGCGTCTTGCTTTATGTTTCAAAGTAACATAGAGGTTAGTTATATGAAAGCATATTTGGCTTGGCTGCCAACCATACCAGACAGCTGCTAATATAGATATGGGGAAAGCAGTTTAATAGCTTTACCTCCCCAATGAAAGGAAACGAACTAATATGTTTCTTTTCATTTCTAATCTAACCAAGAATATGTTTTCTTTTTACCTTACATTTTGGTTATGACCTAAGTTCACTAATCTTATGCTCTCTTTCTTTGGTTACAGGTTTTCAAGTTGCAAGAGAATAATGGGATCCCTATTAAGAGTTGGTATAGTGATCCATCTGATTGTGCCCTAATTTCATTACTTCCTTTCTTAGAGATGTTGGCTGATTCTGATGATGTCCGCCCCATCATCTCAAAGAGATTTGGCAACAGGGAATAAGAGTCCTATTTCCTTATTCGTTTGATATAGCTTCTTGTCATGGAGTTCAGTTTTTCACAGAGTTTCGTTTCTAACTTCGATGGTCATTAGCTTTTTTTTTATAGAATAAGTTAGTGCTTGTCCTAATGTAACGTCAGCTTTTGGTCCTTGTTCCTTATAGTTTCTTTGTCCATCTGACAACGTGATGGGATGCTCTAGATTTTCTCAAAGTTAGTTCTAGTGGTTGTCTCCTCTCTTTTTGTTGTACAGTTGCTATTGCAAATAAAATTCATAACGGTGTTTGCTTGCTACTCAGGACTGTCCTGGTGATGTTGGGATCACCTATTTTGATGTTTCGCTTTTAGGGTGCCAGCGTCTTTTTTTAGAAAATCAATCGGGACGTAGTTTTTCCCGCCTAATTAGTATATGATGTACTTTTTTCATTTTCATTAAAAAAAATTCATTACGGTGTTTATATGAGCTTTGATCATGTGAAAGCATCATCATGCAGAGACTTGCTTGCTTTCTAGCCATGGAATTTCTGATTCATTCCACACTTTTTAGCATTCTATTTTCTAATTTTTCGAAATTCACTTATACTATCGATAAGAAGCTCGATGCAAATTTTGGAAGAATTCTTCCTTAGCACGGTCGAATTTCAAATTAACCGAGTAAGCAACCAGCAAAGAGAGTAAAGCTTAAAATCTGAAAGGAAAATTTCAACCATGTTATAATGCAAATTATCTACTCAGGAAACATTGCATTGAAACAACAGATTTGCCCTGCTTTCTTTTATTCAACTTGGTGAAGGTCAAGTCTTTAGGGTTACTCAACATAAAAGTAATCACCAATCTCCAAACTCCAGCAATTAAGGAGAGAGATTAGAGATGACAATGAGTTGAGCCCGTGATCAATCTCCAAAGGTGAGGACTAAAAATGGCAATGGGTCGGGCTTGTTGCTAATCTCCAATTGCAATCAATTAAGGCGATGTGTTATATGGATGAAGGCGAGAGATTATGAATGGTAATGGATTGAGTTAGGCCTAAGCCTAAGCCTGAGCCCAATTAGGCTTGAGGTAGCTTGAACTCAGTCCTACCAATTTTTTAATTAAAAATATAAAATGAAGTCGTTTTTAACGTAAAGCTTTGGGTCGGCCCAATCAACCTTAGTCTGACCCTACTAAGTTTAGGTCAGGCTAGCCTTATGCCCAATTGTCATCTCTGTGGAGGGATAACAATAGAAGCACTTTTAGAGATGATAATAGGTCCGGAGCTGGTCAGACTTAGCCGATCAATATTTTTAAATTAAAAGTATAAAATGACGTCATCTTTAGCAAATGACATTGTTTTATTTCAGAATGTTGAGCTTTAGGCAAGACCGAGCCTGGACAGCTTGACCCCAAGGCTCGGTCAACCTCAAACTTGTAAAAGCAAAGCTTATTCTTAATGGTCTACCTATTAATGCCTGCAAAAAACAAATCCTTCTAATAAAGCCCAACATTTTTTACTAACTTTTGTTGCTTAATTATCGTACAATCAAATTGGTTGGTATAAGTATTAAGTTCAACACTCTTATCCTTTAATCAGAGATCTCAAGTTTGAGTCATGTAAATAGAGCAACTAATTTGACCAGTACTTTATCTCTTACGAGTTAACCCGATACGAGCAAAGATTAGGTTAAGTGTGGATAATTTTAAGGTATCGTTTTTATAATTGGGGTCCTTCTAGGATAACTTGTGGTTACGGCCGAACTTAAAAAAAAAAGAACCATATCATCCATAACATCTTTTGTCTCAGGTTCGAACCCTAAGAATGGAACAACCAATTTGACTAGCACTTTATCTCTTATAAGCTGACGGATATCAGCTAACTCAGATATGTCGTGGCTCCGGCCAAACTATATATATATATTAAAAAAAAATTACCGTGCCATCGATGACATCTTTTGCACTAGCATCCTCATCTTCCTTGGAAAAACTAACAAATCCAAAGCCTCCAGTCCTTGGATGAGATCCTCTCTGCCATTTATCATGTTCCTACTCTGTCAATACATTATTTACGGTATATATAATAATTAATACATTTAAGTATTTTAAATAACTTTTAATAAATTAATATTCAATAATACTAATAAATTCATGTAGGCCTGTCGAGAAGTGTTTCCTGGACCTGCTCTACTAATTATTACTAACCTTCGTCTTCGCGTCGCCTGGTTCTAACCTATTTCATTCTCGCCTCTGTTTCTGGTTTTCTGTGTCACCGACTTTCTGTATCGCGTTCGCAGTCATCATCACAAGTCTCACCTGGATTTCTTGCCCTGGTATTGTCGCTGACCTAGCCGCCTCTCTATCGCTGTTAGTTTGGAATTTTGTTTTGTCTTGTTATATCCTTGCTGTGGATTGAATTTGTCATGCATATTATTCCATAAGGATGACAGGGAGGAAATTAAAGCCTGAAAGAGAAGGAATATTTGTTTGCTATTTTTATTTATTTATTTGAATTTGTGGTGAAATACTGCCAGCAGATTTCATAAAAGTCTCCCCATCCTTCTGGGGCTTTCCAGTTTGTAGTTTCAATCTAGGCGGTCGCCTTCAATGACAGTTTTAATGGTTCATACTTCAATTTTTATGAAGTTTATGTTTGTATCATTCTTCGGTCGTTATGGATGATTGGGTCTTTTATGTTCCAATGAAGCTTTTCTTTGAGATATTGTTAATTGCTTCTGCTGTGGTTATTATAATTTTGTTACTGGTTGGGCTTTAGCCTTCTTTATTTTCCTAATTGTGATCTTGATTGAACCGTACAGGTTCTGTAATTGACTTAATTGTTATATGATAATTCAGTAGTCGCTAGGTAGAAGAAATGGGAGAAAGGAAAGTACTGAACAAGTATTATCCACCTGACTTCGACCCGTCAAAGTTGCCTAGAGCCAGGAGACCAAAGAACCAACAGATTAAAGTAAGGATGATGCTTCCCATGAGCATCCGATGCAATACCTGCGGTAATTACATTTACAAAGGCACCAAGTTCAATTCCCGCAAGGAAGATGTTATTGGCGAGGTATTACTTTCTCATTGTATTTATTTTCTTATTCTTTTCTGTTCGTTTTCTTTAAATGCCAACATCAATTAACAACAATAATTTAAGTGCAGACATACCTGGGCATACAAATATTTAGATTTTATTTCAAGTGTACCAAGTGCTCTGCCGAGCTCACCATTAAAACTGATCCTCAAAATTCAGATTACTTTGTTGAGAGTGGTGCCACCCGCAATTTTGAACCCTGGCGAGCTGAGGATGAGGTCCTGCATTGCTTTTCACTTTTTCGCTTATGTTTGTTTTCACAAGTTGAATTATACTTCATCATGATGCAATTTTAAACATTGTTCCTAATGTTGACAGGAAATGGATAAAATGGAGAAGAACAGAAATGCGGAGGAGATGGGAGATGCCATGAAAGCTTTGGAGAACAGGACTTTGGATTCTAAGAGGGAGATGGATATTATTGCAGCTCTTGATGAAATGAAGTCTATGAAGGTAACTTTTTTTTTATTTCTATACTGATTTGCTTTCTAATTTTCCTATATACATAAACTGGTTATGGGACAGTGAAAAGTTACAGTTACAGATATATTCTGTTCTTTTTGTTTAGGACTGTATGCTAATGTACTTTTATTTATGTTCTGCAGTCTAGACATGCAACTGTAAGTGTAGATGCAATGCTTGAAGCATTGCAGCGGACAGCGGCAGAGAAGGTAAGCTTAATGAAATAGTTCATCCAAATATTCTCATTGGCTGCATAACAAGTTTGAAACTTGATGTTTATGGTCTCCTTGTTTTGTACTCTATTGTAATTAATATATCTTATGTAATTAGGATAGCTCCTTGAATAAATTTGCATGATACTCTTGAATCAATTGACTAAAATGTTTGTTGTGACCAATTACCTAGCTCTAGTTACTTTTAAGGTTTGAACTAAATCTAATGCAAAAGAAATTAAAGTCTATAAAAGAAATAAAAGAGGAAAGATTAGTTAACCACAAATTTTAATTTGGTGGGATAAGGATTGGGAATTCAGTTTACATCAAAGTAGGCTGAAATTTAGATTGTGTTAGGATTCCTAATTAGATAGGAAGTAGTAGTAGTATATGTTATTCTATTTTAGATATGCTATCCTAGTTGTATAGGACTTAAAGAATTTCTATTATTATTGATTGAGGAAGTATTATAAATGTGGTATTTGAGAACATGGTGAGGGGATTGAATTTACTCTCGAAAAAACATCCAAATCCTTACAAAGTTGCTTGGGTAGATGATAGTATTATACCAGTTGCTCGAAGGTGCTTGATGTCTTTCAAATTAGGAATATATGAGGACTCTATTTGGTGTGATGTCATTCCTATGAAAGTACCTCACATTTTGCTTGGGCGACTGTAGCTTTATGATTGAAATGTGTAGCACTTCGGAATGTAATAATCATCACAGTAGTATGGAATTTTGCTTGATTTCTTTTTGATGAGAATTTGTACAGGCATGTAATAGTCATCACGGCAGTACGGAATTTTGAAGCCATTTATATCTGTAGTTTTTATCAAGTTGCATGTAAGGATATGTTGTGAATGGACTAAGATGTGCATATTAAGTTATTTATTTGGTGTTTGCATTCTAAGCTTTCTCATCCTTATTCTTGTATTTGCTTACAGGAGAAGAAGTTTGAAGAAGAGGATGAAGCTCTTATAAAATCAATATTTCATGTTAGTATTGAAATGCCTTCTTGATACTCTTATGTTAATCACTTATTGCACCAAATCTCTTTTGGCTCTTATCATGGTTTACCTTGTGTCTCTTATCATGGTGTACTTTGTGTTAACAATCAAGCAGAGGCCAGAGGAGGTTATACGAAGAATCTCTGATGAAGAATCTGATGATGAAGATGCTTCAGCAAGTAACAATTTCAAGGTATAATCTTCTAGCCCTTTAATTTGTGTATATCTACTTACAACTCCATTCATTTTCTTTTATTTTGCATTACAAAAAAGTTCAGAAAAAGATGACCAGGTATTACTGAGAACTAAGAACTAGCCATGTGCCATTATGACAATCTTTTGATATACGTAATGCTTTCCCTAAAACATTTTCCTTGAATGATGCAATTTTTAAACAATGTGATTTTTTTATTGCATTGGTTTATTACCCTTTTGTTAGCTATTTCTTTGGATTATTTTAATTTGAAAGGAGTATTATTCTAATGTGAATAGAATTATAGAAAAGTCTTAATAACGCTATAAGAACTATCATGATCCAGTTAATATTGAGACTTTCAAAAAAAACATTAATAATGAATATATTTTCTGTTTCACAATATTCTTTTAACATTGTTCGAAAAGGAATTATTAAAAAAAAAGACTTCCCCTTTATAATGGGTTTGTGATTTTTCTAAACTATCATCATCTTTCTCATAATTTGGTTTTCCAATCTTATAAATTTTGTTTCTGTTTATGATTGATTTTGGTGACTATCCTAAATGAGCATGCTATAGTGCCAGGACACAGAGAAATAATAAAGAAAAAGGGAGAGCAACCTATATTTAATTTGTCTCTTGGAAATTACCTATCATATTATCAATCTTTTATACCCATTTCATTGTTTGTGGCATCTCTCTTGATCCTGGGCACTGAGCTATTGTATTCAAAATATAATATGCTCTCAAGGTAGATCAGCTTGTTTTTCCTTGCTGGGATATGAATATTGTGTTCGCTAACCATTTTCCTCACTTGATTAAATGCAGAAGAGAAAGATCGACGACGAATTGCCAAATAAGCCAACAGATGCATTAACAAAAGCCATATCAGATGGTCCAAGTAATGGAGGTATGCTCACTCTTTCTTCCCTGCTATTTTCCAATCTGATCATTTTGACTAGGAGTTTATATATATCTTTCTTTGCTTTTTGTATGATCACTGTTAGTGAGAGGAAGCAAGGATACTTTGAACTTTAAAACTTTAAAAGCTATTTCCTGCTTCAAGTGATACAATAAGGTTCGATGGATAATGAATATGCCAAAATAACTTGGTAGTTCTTCCCACTGGTTTAATTCTAGTTTTTAGATATTGAGTTTAGAACATGAAAATACTTGCAATTCAGTATATCTAAATAACACTCTAAACCTGTGAATTATAGTGCACCTGCGGCAACTCTTCACGTGTGAGTTGAGATCATTATCATGTAATATAGTCCTAATCCCGACCTGTTCTCCAAAGTTTCAAAATTTTCATGTAAATGCATTAGTCTTTTTTATAACTTGTGAATGCATTGTCAATCTACTCTTTAACTCATGGCCTCTTTTACACACAATAATATTTTGATTAGTGACGTGCAAGCAATTCCCCTGGAATATTTTAATGGTTTCCTGTCTCGGTGTGGGCTGGAATATTTTAATGGTTTCCTCTTTTAATTTTATGTTCTTACTTTTAACTTTAATAATTAGTACGCGTTCTAGTATGTTTCTGTTAGAATCCAGAAACAATTGAAGGAATTATGTATTTTGCTATAGATTTCCGTATAGGAATACAAACAATAACTG
>JANZLF010000002.1:38274073-38301560 GCA_026546835.1 Erythroxylum foetidum
CTCACTGAGTCGCGT
This sequence comes from Erythroxylum foetidum, assembly GCA_026546835.1. Lineage (NCBI taxonomy): Eukaryota > Viridiplantae > Streptophyta > Magnoliopsida > Malpighiales > Erythroxylaceae > Erythroxylum > Erythroxylum foetidum. Next base: position 38,274,089 of record JANZLF010000002.1, read on the forward strand.
TGTAGACTCACACCTCACTATCACCATTTCAGGAGATTAGCAGATCGGACAAGAGAGAAATCCAAGCCTTTTGAGACTCGCTTGGATAATCAATCAAGTAATGTTTTTGGCATGATGTAAAATTTGCAGATACTTCTAGACGCTCCATGGTTTGTCATAATCATATGTACATATAACCTGTATGGATTTGTTATGGTATTGAGAATGATGTTGGTTGATGATAAGGAGATGTTGTATGTGAGAATTGTAGATTTGAATCCTTGCTTCTTACAACCTATTAAGTAGGTAAAGGATTATCAGATAAACGAATGGGTCATGCTGGATTTTTAGTAGAAGACAGAACAGTTGAGCTTACTACGGGTTTTGGTGGCATTAAGCCTACCCATTCCCTAGTGCCAACACAGCCCAAAAAAAAGGCGGGTCATGTCAATATTCTAGCCATGCTCGCTAATATAAAGAAAATATGGATATATTTTCATACTCATGTTGGTGGTGATTTGTTACATAAAAGAAGACGAAGGGGGTCTTAAGAAACATAAGAGCCTAGTAAGATACCATATTTAGGCTATATTTGGAGAAAATTCAAAGGTTTCATGTTTTAATAAAGAGATAACAAAAAATAGAGGGGTTTTTTGGAGATTAATTTTAGAGAAGAAAATAAGTTAGGAGCTAAATTAAGGTAAATGGGATTAAAGGAAGAGTAATCTTGGAGAGGAATATAAAAAGATTCATCAAGAACTTTCAAGATTTAAGCTATAAGAATTCAGACTTCTTTCCTATGTTATTTTTTATTCTTTGAAGATTTTCTTTACTTTATTATGAACTAATTAGGATATAGCTCTACGTAAGATAGAAGCTAAGGCTTGATAATTTGAATTGATTCTTTGATTCGATGAAATATCTTTGATTTTTTGATATTGTTTATAATTATATTATGTTAAAGTATTATTTCTCGATGTTTTAATTCAATTTTGGATTTCTTATATTAGTATTAAGAGATTATATGTATAAATAGATCATGAAATGAATAATGATCAAAATCTCTAGATCGGGCTCAAACCTTTCATAAGAATTCCAAAGAAAGTAATTTGTTCTTAAGGTTTTTAATTAGAAAGAGATTTTGGTCAATTAATTTAAGGATAGGGGCTACATTGCTTTAGAAAGAAGATAATTGTTTATTTGGAATTCCTATAGATCTATAAAACTATGATTAATCACTGGGTTTAGATAAATTCAACGTGTAGGAAAGGTTTAAAGGGAATGTTTACCTGGATCTTACTTATCTATTAGTTGATTTAATCGTAGGGTTTAGATAAATTCATGGTATAGGAAAGCTTCACTGGGAATTCTTACTTGGATCTTACTTATCTATTAGTTGATTTAATATTATTTATTGCTTTAATTTGATGATTCAAATTAGTGTTTCATTATTCTTTAAATCAATCACTCATTTCTTCATATTAGGTAATAAGAAGACGATTATACTAGTAATTCCAATCCTTATGGAATTGATACTTGATCAGTTAATAAGCTATACTATAGGAAATGATAAGTGCACTTGCCTAGGTAATTTTACCTTAAAAAATTATTAAAAATTGGAAATATTATGTTCAATACATTTACGACGCCGAAGTAATTTTTTAAATTAAACGTTAAATTTTTCGATAAGTAAAGACAACAAGTTCGATCATATTTTAAATTCTTAAGTTTATTTGATGGTTTTATAACGTTAAAATATCGATTGAATTTTTTAGATCTTAAATTTATTGTATTACAGGTTTAACTTTATTTTTAAAATATTATATTTTTAATTAAAAATTGGAAATATTCATTTATCAAATTTATGTTTAATACAATTACAAATTTACAACGCCGAAAGTACTGAAAGAAGGCAACGTCTACTACTACAACACAATTGCTCCGATTTAGTAACCCGTGGAGTTTGAATTTCTTTTAAATTATAATAATATAAAAATAGTAATATAAAGAGAGGACAGAACGCAGGGAAAGGGTTTTGTTTTCGGTGCTTAAGGCAGGCAGTGTTGTGGGCACCTCGATATCCTCTTGTTCCAACTCCGTCGCGGCGTATAGCAGAGATTGAGAGGGAGACGCAGTACCTCAGCGAGTGTGCGTTAAGCGACATCGTCGCTTCTCAGATCTGAGGAGAGAGAAAGGTAGTTAAGAGACAGAATGAGTGGCAAAGGTGGAGGAGGAGACAGCAGTACTACTAACGCCGCCGGCAAGGGTAATAATGGAATCTCCACCATTCCGGCGGGTTCAAGAAAGATAGTTCAGAGCTTGAAAGAAATTGTCAACTGTCCCGAGCTTGAGATCTACGCTATGCTCAAAGATTGTAATATGGACCCTAACGAGGCGGTTAATCGCCTCCTCGCTCAAGGTTTTATTTTCTCTTCTTCCAATTTTGCCCTTTTCTCGTCCTCCTCTTTGCGTTCCGGGAAAAAAGGAAACTGATTATTTGTGTAGATAAACTGTAGAAAATTTATCCTTATGGAGTAGTTCTTCTGTGGAAGTTTGTGTGCAGGTGTGTTCGAGTTTTTTTTTTTTTTGGGACCAAATTTTCATACTCTCTCTTGAAAGGAAGAAAAAAATTAGGAGACCTTGACGTACTGAATGCTGTATGTTAATTAGACTACTCATCAAGAATTCTTTAATTTTTTTGGTTATTTTTTTCGAACTTTAAGGATAATTTTCAATATTTAAGCATTAAAGAGGTGAAACTTTGTGGTTTAAGTTTGTTTTTGGCATAAAGGAGAGGATTTGTTTCCTTTTTATTGATTCTGGAGACTTAACCTCTTTGGTTCTCTTCGCTTATATTGATTTTGTTGGATTATTAGTTGCTTGGATTTGCTTCGTTATTGGCTTGTGCAAGTAAATGACTTCATGTACTAAGCTGTTTGTTAACCTGATTGTCGATGTTTTAAGTGAAGCATTTCAGAAAGTAGGTTGAAGTTTAGAAAATTTAGAGTGAATTTGGTAATATGGCTTATCTAGGTTTAGTGATAGATAATATCTAAGACCTTAGCTTTTAGTTTCTTGTGTGATTAAACTTGATTACTATCTGCTTGCTTAGCATGTTGTGAGGTGGATTACATGTCGGTGTTTGCATCCCCATGTCCTGTGATGGAAGTCCTCCTTCTAACTGTTAATGGAAATCCATGGGTGGAATTAATGTTATGTTTAGCGGATCAGCTGCACGAATTTATTCATATATTGTGTTTAAGTTGGAAATAGGTCTGATTCTTTCATAATCTTTTGGCTTTTGAAGTAAGATCTAATGTGTTTGATGTGCACAAACTTTTTGGACTCGGTTCTGCTCTGCATTTGTGTTTTAGTCCACAATTTCCAAGGTGCTATCCTGTCTTGTTATTTTATCCTCGGTGTCTGTATCCCTATACCTAGCTTCTTTCTATCTTTGAGTCAGTTGGTTGTATGCTCTTTGGCTAGTCAAATTTTGTCATTAATTTAGTTAGTAAACTGTCCTCCGGTTGCTTTAAGTTTCTTTAAAATATGGTTTAATGTGGACAGATGAGGTTTTTTGAAGATTTCGTCCACTTCAATGTGTCTGTGTCTATAATTATGTAGAGCTTCACTCCTAAATTAGCATCATTCTTTTTGCAGACCCCTTCCATGAGGTCAAGAGCAAGCGAGAGAAAAAAAAAGAGGTGTGTTCACAAGCAAAATAGCTACAGTCTGGTGACATCAAAGTTTTGTTCACATTCTTTCATATAACCTGTTTGATTACTTTTCCTAACAATGTTATGCAACCATGTCGGTGTTTTGTCTCCATGACACATAATGGTCCTTTCATTAGTTTTCTTATGTCTTCCTGCTTATGCTTCAGAATAAGGACCCAGTTGATCTTAGATTCCGTGGTGCTAACAGCATGACACATCGAGGTGGTAGAGGAGGTGCAGATCGTAATGTTCGAGGTGCGTCTACCCTTATTAGATGTATTTGTATGAGTGTTGGGGTTTGGTTTTGGACTAGTGTCAGCTGTGTATTGATTCTTTTAAAGTTGATATTTGTCTTCTTCCTCTTCCTAAACTCTGTTGCCTTCCCCCTTGATTTTGACATTTTTCTTTCAGATTATAGTGCTTCACATGGGAAATCGACATACAAGAAGGAAAATGGAACCCATGCATATGCTGGTTTGCCATCTTTGGCATGTGGTACGGGAGGAGATAACATCAACTGGCAAACTCCATTGCCCAGGTTGTCCACATTTAAAATTAATTAACATGGTGATGACTTTGGTATTATGTAAATTTTAGAATTCTATGACCTTATCTGCAATTATTGTGCCTAATATATGAAGACAAACTATTGATTTTTTTTTGGGGAAAATAACTATTGATGTTTTGATTCACTTGAGGCAGATATTCTGCATTTTATTGGTCTCTGGGAATGTACCATAAAGTATATGTATTTCCATATGCTTCTTTAATAGAAACAAAGTTGAATTGTGCCAGATCATTTATTTAGTATTGCTGGACATATGGAGCCAATATTCAATTAAAGGGTTGTTAACTCTTTATTAGATCTGGAAGGGAATGCCATGCTAAACTTACTGGTAGTGGAGGAGCATAAAGTTTGCTACACATGGAGCAAGTGATAGCAGTTTCATCTTGGTTATCCTTTTACCATTTATAATGCTTCGGTGGAAGGGCAAAGGGGAAGTGGAGAGTGAAATGTTGTTTTTCCCCCCAAGCTTTCAAATTTATCACATCAATGGATGTGCAACTTTTTGAAGTTGATGGCCATTCCTGTGAGGCTAGGAAATTTATTGAAAGCCGTAACAAAGTAAAGGGTAGATTGAAAACTTATGATCCATGAATTGCAGGTTTATAAACTAGGGGGATGAAATTTTTATAAATAAACATCAGCACATTTGAAACATCTGCAAAAAATTCTAATATCTGGCTACTGTTACGTGATATGAGTTCTAAGTGCTTCACTCTTTTAGTTTTTAGCATGTTGGATTTGTTTTGTTTTGTTTTCTTGGGCACGATATCGTGTAAATCTTATGTTGTGAATATTTTTGTCCAAATAAATTTCCTTATCTTGTGTTCTGCAAAATGGGTGGCTATTAAATCTTTAGGCAGTTACTATTCATATTGCTCTTCTAGCTTGGAAAGTAATTTTTTTTTAATGATGCTCATAAACTAATATTTGAGATGTGTGAGTGTCAATCTACATGTGATGTGCAACTTTATCGTTGTCTTATTCTTGTTTTACATTTCTTTCAGTGATCCTGTGGCTACAGAAAGTAAATCATCCACAAGTGCAGGTGATGGATTTTCTTCATCTTCACAGCCTTCTTCTGGATTTCAATCTGCCTGGTTAGGGGCATCGGGCCAAGCGTCCATGGCTGACATTGTTAAGATGGGCAGGCCACATAATAAAGTAACTGCTGTGCCACCTCACCACAACATTTACCATCAAAGCGATTCGGCACACCCTTTAGCTGCATCACACTATGACTTGCATTCATCAAATAATTGTGCTTCAAACGTGCCAGAAATAAAGGGAATGCCAGAAGTTGTTGCAAGCCAGCAGCATATGCATTCTGAAGATGAATGGCCATCTATTGAGGACCAGCCACCTGCTAGTGTGTCCTCTGTTTTGGAGGTTCCTGCTGATTCTGAGTTGTATCTTGATCCCGCGAACATGCCTTTGAGTAGAGTTACCAAGCATACAAGGCCTCAAGTGGATGATGTTCTGCCTATAGAAGATGATCATGTTGAGAATCTTAGAGGGAACCATGCTGTCTCTGCTTCTGTATCAAGTAAGAATGACCGAAAAGATGATTCTGGAGGCTCAGCACTTCTTGAGGATAATTTGTATGGGGACTTGAGTTCGTACGAGCCCCATAATCATACTTTTGAGCACAATCAAGGAGAAGGTGGTTTTCTAATTTCTTCTGCAAATTGCATTTCTATAGTTTTTCTTTACAAATGTCATACTTCCTTTTATATTAGTTCTGAAATTTGCCATTGGTTTTCAGAATATCTTAATGATAGATGTACTGTTTATGATATCAATCAATCTTAAAGTTTGATGCCTGGCAATTTTTTGGATAACTACTTGAAAACTGTCTGTTTATTTGTTTGATCTCCTTTTCCTCAATTATATGCGACTACCCTGGCTGAATTTTTACATTATCTGCTCATATGTGGCGATTTCTTTTATTTTTCCATGTCAATAAATTGTTTCCGAGTTCTTTTTACTGTAAAGAAGTGATTGAATGTGTGATGGTGGCGTGGGATGTTGGTTAGATTCTGCACCAGCTTCATCTTTTAACTCAAAAGTTTGCAAGCTTTATTTCTCAACTACTAGTATACCGAGTGGCCAATTCAGTGTAGACATGAGAGTTATTCTTTTACTTAGTAATGTTTGGTTCTTAAGATTATGATTGACTTTAGTCCATGGTAATCACCATATTTTGTTTATTTCCATTTCAGCTGATGATGATCCTTCATCAGTGGCAGTGAACTTCCGGCACTTGACTTTGGAGAATGATGATCAAGAAGCAGCAACCAAAGAGGATAATCCTTCTGTAATAATTCCTGATCACCTCCAAGTTAATGCTCAAGATTGCTCACACTTGAGTTTTGGTACTTTTGGATCTGCAATAGGTACTGGTTTTTCTGGTCCTTTTGCCGCAATGCCAACGAAAAGTACCTTGGAGGAGACATCTGAGTTGGTTGATGCATCATCAACTGGACACCCAGAGACTAGGTATTCTTTTCTCATCATATCATTGCATCCTTCCGTTCCTATATTTCTTTGTCTAAGGGTCATTTCTTGCAGAAATCCTGAGTATTATGGGGACGAGCACCTCAGAAGCACTGCAGATGAAAGTTTAGTCCATAGAACGGGTGTCAATGCTGGGAATTTTGACTCTCCTTCGGTTCCACAACCAGAGGTGTTAAAGGAGGAAAGTATTGAAGTTTCTCAAGGGAATCAATATGCGTTTCATTCAACTACACCTGATTATGCTTATGAAAACACACAACAGTTGAATGATGTGTTTAATAACCCGCAGACAAGCTCCCAGATGCAGAATATTGCTTCATTATCAAGTGTATTGGTAACATTTGAAACTATTATCATACTTGGTCACTTGAAAGTTAATGTTTCTGTGATATATGGCAATGCAAAAAAAAAAAAAAATAGAACAGGTACCACTTGTCATTTTTATGACAAGGATGGGAAATACTAGCTGCTCTTACTTGTGCTGTTGAAACAACTTTATATCACAAAATTTGAATTCTTTTACTTATTTTCCTTTTAGATATTTGTTTGATTATGCCCAGCAAATATATGTGGATAGAAAATTGTTTCTTTACCTCCCAGAAAGAAGAGGAAAAGGTATAAAAGTTTTATTCTTTGTTGGCTGCTTTGGATATTTTGAAAGGTGGAATGGAAATGGTTGGTATAGGCATTTTACTATCAGACGTTGATATCTGCTTGTCTTTGTGTGTGTGCACATATGTGTTGGCATAACATGAAATATGTGTGATTGAATATTTGTGAATTTTCAGTTGTTAAGTTTGACCTTATAGCCCAATTGCTTCGATTGTTTGGTTGAAATCTCATTTAAGATGTTATTACAGCAGGCTTATAACAACTCGTTGTCAAGCACACTGTTGGGTTCAACTGTCCAGGCTGGTAGGGAACATGAACTCCCATACTCCCCATTCCCTGTGACCCAGTCAATGCCCATCAAATATAGCAATGCGCCGTCTTCCATCAGTGGTCCAAGCATTTCCATGCCAGAGGTATGCTATCGTTAATTTCTACTTTTTGTTGTTAATGAGTGTGATTGTGTAGGGAAATTAGCTTTTGCTCCCTAATCCGATAGCATCTTGAATAGAATAATGAACAGTTCTTGGTATAAGTTTAGAATTTAGTGGCCTTCCAAGGCACATGTAAAACAAATTGACTTGAAAATATTAGTCTTGTTGTTGTGCATGTCTTCAGTCTATTGTACTACTTCCTTGGCATCTTTACTGGTTTTATATCGTGTTGTAAGAAAGCCTTGTCATTTGGTGGCCATTATCTTAGGAAGCTTTAGTGGATTGCCGATACTTTTGTTGATTTTGCTTTGTGAATAAACTAAGATCTTAAGTTTCTCTGCATAATGGGAATAATACATTTCTGATTATGCTCATTAGGAATAGATGATTCTTGGCAATTATTTAGTTGTCAAAGAGTTACATTTCTGAAATTTTCAAAGCTTCGTAGGTGCACATTAAATCGTTTGTTTACATTGCTCACCATTGAAATGTTTTGACAATTATCAAGTGCTTTAGAGGATATTCACAACTAAGTATATGAAAGCTCCTTGTTCTAATTCAAGAAATCGAGTTGTTTTAAGTTACAAGAGGCTTATATCACCAACTGGCAATAACCAATTTGCTATCACACTCTTTTTCCCTCTAGGGGAACTGAACGTTGTTGCGAAGACCATATGTTAGCCAGAAACCTATGTGATAGTCATCCGTGTTATTAGTTGTATTATATTTTTTTGAACCAACAATTTTAAGATTATTCTTCTCGCATTGTTGATTTAGGAATTCTAAAAGAGACACACAAAGTACCTAATGCCTAAATCTTGATTTGGTTATAATTCTTTAATACTGTTTCTCATTTTGATATTCTTTTTCCATATGTGCCAGGCTTTAAGAGCAGGTAGTATTTCTACGCCACAACTGACCTCACAGACGCTTCCAGGCGCAAGTGTTGCCGCAGGGTCCACTCTTCCGCAACACCTTGCTGTTCATCCTTATTCACAGCATACCCTTCCCTTGGGACATTTTGCTAACATGATTAGCTATCCGTTCTTGCCCCAAAGCTACCCATATATGCCATCAGCTTATCAGCAGGCATATGCGGGTAATACTGCATATCACCAATCCTTAGCATCAGTTCTCCCACAGTACAAGAACAATCTCTCGGTTGGCGGCTTGCCGCAATCCGCCGGTGTTGCTTCTGGCTATGGATTTGGAAATTCAACCAATATTGCTGCAGGAAACTTCCCTCTGAATGCGCCAACTGCTCCTGGAGGTACAACCATTAGCTATGATGATGTTTTGAGTTCTCAATACAAGGACAGCAGCCATTTGGTCTCACTTCAACAGGTAATGCGTCTCCCAAGGGTTGACAAATTTCAAGGATCAATTCTTATGTTCTGCGTACTTGACGGTAATTTGGGATGCATTATAACTGTATTTAGGTGATCTTGTTGTGTATTCCGTTTTTCTTATGAAATATAAGCGGGGGTTATGATAATTGTGGTCTCAGAATGAAAATTCAGCGCCGTGGGTTCACGGGCCCAGTTCACGGACGATGTCTGGTGTTCCTGCAAGCAACTATTACAGTTTGCAGGGGCAGAATCAGCAGGGTGCTGGGTTTCGACAAGGTCAGCAGCCATCCCAACAGTTTGGAGCTCTTGGGTACCCAAATTACTACCATTCTCAAACAGGCATATCCCTGGAACATCAACAGCAAAACTCTAGGGATGGGTCCTTGACCATGGGTGGCTCTCAGTCTCAGGTCCAACCTTCAAAGCAGACGCAACAGTTGTGGCAAAACGGCTACTAACTCTCGTCTCATCGCTATCCGAGTTTGGAAGTGTCCAAATCAATGGCATTGGGCTCCGACTGTCGGGTCTGTCCTCTGAAGAGACATCACCCACTTGCTGCAGCCCTGTCGATGCCACTGCCATGATGCTGTATTAGAATACTTATGTGCCATATTTGACCGTTTTGTTAGCTTAGGAACCAACACGTTTGCTAATTCCAGTTAGTGGACTCCTTTTTTTTTTATATATGATATCTGTATGTTGCTCGTTATAGTCAAACTTACCTTTTTGTTTGATGGTTTGGACTCATTTACCACTTTGTAATCTAAAAGTCTGACTCATGCTCGTCTCAAAATACTGAAGAATGAAATTACTGGGTTTTGTTCTGACCATCTTTTCTTAAAACCAGTAATTGAGCTAACTAGAAAACTAATCGAGCTAACTAATTAGAAGGTGAGTATTACGTATTACACTCGGAGGATATGGTTTCTATCATATAGAGCGAAAAACTCAATTCGGTACTAAATTTGGTAAGTATTACGTATTAAATTCGGATGATATGTTTTATATCATATAGAGTGGAGAACTCGATTTAGTACTAAGTTTGATACGGTATTTGTAATTTTGATAAATATGTATCCGTGCTTGCATTCAAAACTTCTACAATTTCGTTGTTGAAACTCGAACATGAGACCTTGGATTCAACTTCCTTTGTGATACTTTATCATGTGGAGTGGAGAGCATTGCATGTGACAGTAGTAACAGTCACATTCACACTTGTACTGTTGTACATCAACTTGCTATCCGCATAATCATCGTTCGCTCTTTTTCTACGCAACTCTCCAATTTCAGTTCACTGTGTAGATGTCCATGGTGTTGCACTTTTTCTCTGTTCTTTTTCCAGGCTTTTGCAGCCTGACAGACACGTGTAGGTTCAAGTTCTAAGCTTGTAAGTTTGGAATTGGATCCGTCAGATTACTGTGAATAAGCAGGACCTTATTATGAGATGCTTTTGTTGCTTGTTTTGCGCAATTTTCAATGGCGAATCATTCTCTTTGATTGCCTTTTACTGCTAGAAGTTAAAGGAGTCCAGTGCTCTAGTATGATATATGATTCTTTAGCTTTTCCGTTCATGTCGATGAATTTATTCCGTACCTTAACTGAGGAGTTATTTGTTTACTACATTCAGGGTGCCCTCAAATGTAGCTGATATCTGGGAGTAGTTTCCCTTCTGGTTTTTACGCTTTCCGGGGAAAAGTACTCATTTTGTGGTATCGTTTGATCATTTGTGGGTTTTGGGTACTGTAGAGTACGCAGGCACGGGACCAATATGAGCAGTGAAGTGAAAGAAGAACACTCCGGAAGCAATAAAGTAAAGAAACCTGAAAGCCACAAACCTGTCAGTAACAGAGATGTCATACCTGGAAGTGATCTCTGGGTGGATGGGCTTATTTGCGCTTTTGAGTTCGTTCGAGGCCGTAAAAGGTCCGTGAACTCAAGATGGAATTCAAGGACCTTGAGCGGTAGACATGGGGATACAGAACCTTTTAGGTCACAACTACGAGATCATAATGTAGGAGAGGTTTCTTCCCCAACACTGGATAAGAACCAAGCTTTAGATTCATCGCCTCTTTACCACTTTAAACGCGATCAGGATGCTCCTGATGATGAGCAGAAACAAATCCGGATTCTACAGTCAGGGCAGTATAACTCGGTAGAAAGATTTGATGGTAGTCACTGGGCACCCATTGGGTGGGCGAGAATATCAGAACTTGTGCAAACTATGCAATCTGATGCTGGTTGGTCCACGCAGCAGCTGGAGTTATTGGATGATGAAGAAAGCCTTACTGTTGCAGATTTAGCAGCTCCTTATTGGGAGCGCCCAGCTGGCCCTGTTTGGTGGTGTCATGTGGATGCAGGTCATTCCTATGTTCAGACTTGGCTAAGCAATGCTCAGTGGTTGCATCCAGCCATCAGTCTGGCCTTGAGAGAAGAAAGTCGACTGATAAGTGAGCGAATGAAACATCTTCTTTACGAGGTAGAATTTTCTGAATGCAAATTTGTTTATTTTTCATGCTTACATATCAGTAGATTTTACTGTAGCTTCAAAAGCTCCTGCAAAGTATATATACTTATGTCAGAGATTTTGTGGGGTGGAATCTGTGTATGCATGATTGTATAAGATAGATGTGTCAAGAACCTCACTGCCAGCGGATTATTCAATTGTGTTATCAGTCCCTTTAAAATTGCAGGGACAATTTAACATTCTTAGGCTTTTATCCTTTTCTCCTAAACATCCTCTTTCCCACTCCTTCAAAACCCAATTCAACCCCTCTCTCTGCATACACTATAGGCATGGAATTCATAGAATCTACCATGTCCTGATATCTAGAATGACTACGAGTAAAATGGGTTTCGATGAACTCTTTTGCTACTTCACCTGAATCAGTGCATTGGCCACTCTATAGTTACTTGCATTTAAACTCATTTACATGCAAACTAAGAAATATGAATTTTAGATGCCAATTCACTGATGTTAGCATTTTATTGGGTATCTATGACAGCGAAGTTCAAGACTGTAATTTGCATGTCTAGGTCAGCAGAAGCATACACAGTTAATCCCTTGGATGTGTCAAGGTGGGACAATGGACACTTTCCTTAAAGCTGAACCTGGGATTTGGAAAACAGAAAGAAAAAATGAAAATTAATATTTGTTCATATGTCTTCTGTGTATGCATGCATATGCGAACATACATAGAGATAGATAGAGAGAGCATTAAACCATAATAAAAACAGATCGAAATTTGTATTGTGTAGAACTCACCTTTTCACCTTCTTGTGGAATAAGGTTATACCTTTCTGTTTCTGGTTAGTCCGTGGGTCCTGCTTCACACTTCTTTATGCTGTCTTCTTCCAAGGTGCCTGTAAGGGTTGCTGGAGGACTGCTATTTGAGCTTTTGGGACAATCAGCTGGTGATCCATATGTGGAAGAGGATGACATTCCTGTTGTATTGCGCTCTTGGCAAGCACAGAATTTTTTATTGACCGCATTGCATGTAAAAGGACATGTTTCGAGAGTAAACGTTTTGGGAATCATAGAAGTTCAGGTTACCTCTCCTTTATGTAACCCTTTCACTGGAATAGACCGCTGACTAGTTTGTATTCATTTGTGTGCAAGTTAATTCATTGGTTTACTAATTATATGTGCTGCTTTAATTAGGAGCTTCTATCTGCTGGGGGTTATAATGTGCCACGAACAGTGCATGAAGTCATTGCACAGCTAGCTTGCCGCTTAACTCGATGGGATGATAGGTTATTGATGTGATCCAATCCTTAGTTTATTTACTTATTTACTTTTGTGCAGCAGTGACTGAAACTATATTGGCTAATACTTCTATCCGTAATGTCATCTTTTCATCAGCATTATGGTTAATGCTATAACTAACATTTTATCCTTCTTTATGTATAATCAGCTCTTCTTTTGTCTTCTCTTTTTATGTTTTATCAAATAAGTTTTTATCTAAGTTTATACCAAAAAATACAGTTTTGGGAAATAAACAAATCATGATATAAATAATTCCTTGGGATTTGCTGTCTTACATGCTTTGTTAAGGATATTTCTGATAGCAGAGATTCAGACCATGTATATTCTACTTTGTTTTTGGTGTAGTACCTATCTTTTTCGGATGCCTATTAATTTCCAAGACATAAAAATTTTTTGTTGTTGTAAAGTGTGTTGATACCATGTGATGCTAGTTTTCTTCTTAAGTTTTCCTTTTCCTCTTTGATTTTGTCTTAGGTTATTTCGCAAATCCATATTTGGGGCTGCAGATGAGATTGAATTGAAGTTTATGCACAGGTTATAGAAAAAGATTTAAGCATATCTTCACACAAATTACTTACTCCATTAATGTGCTTTCTCAGTGATGATATTAGTTGGTATGAACAGGAGAAACCAGGAAGACATGAATCTCTTCAGCATTATTTTGAACCAAGAAATTAGAAGGCTATCAAGACAGGTATATCAGCGCTATTGTTTTGCAAGAACTTTCTGAATCAATTTTTAATGTTGTAACTGTCTCTGATTCTCTCCCTCAAGGGGCATGGCTAGATGGTTGAGAGCGGGGCTTAGCTTCGGTCAAGTCTTGGATTCAATTCCATGCTAGCTCCTCTTCTAAGAGCCTGAGGCAGCCAGGGTTTTAATTGTAGGTGGAACGCCAGTTGGGCCCTTAATGATGAGGTGCGCCCGCTTAGCCCAATTGTGGGGTAGTGCGAGTTGGGCCCTCAGAGAGGTGTACCTACTTGGCCTGCCTACGGGTTTCCTCAAATTCAAAAAAAAAAAATCCAATTTTGTAATTAGTGTAGTTTATCTTTACCTATTTTCTTAAATCAAGAAATATAAGTAGTTTTCCTTGGAGGAGCTCTGTCATGTCTCTTTAGATTTGGTCTACCTTGTTTGTTAAGGACATTAATATTTCCTTCCTGGTGCATATTCTGCAATTTATTTACTGGCAGAATTATTGAGAGCTGCTCTGGTGAAAGGTGCTAGCTAATGATAATTAAGTCATAGAATGCTTCCCAATGCACTATAAGTTTATTGCTTCTTATTTACGTTAAGTGAGTACCTTTTCAGAAAGTTTACTGAAACGGGGATGCCCACTGTTTCAGGTCATTAGAGTGAAATGGTCTTTGCATGCCAGAGAGGAAATCATTTTCGAGCTTCTCCAACATTTGAGGGGCAATTCAGCAAGAATGTTGTTAGAGGGAATAAGGAAGAGCACAAGGGAAATGATTGATGAGCAGGAAGCAGTTCGGGGTCGCTTGTTTACTATTCAAGACGTTATGCAAAGCACTGTTCGAGCATGGTTGCAGGTATGTGGAAATTTCATTAATGAAGATAACTGTTGCCTTAAGTTCCTCGCATATCATTTACATAACTTATTCTGATACTGTGGTATGATTTCAGGATAGAAGCCTTCGTGTAACCCACAACTTGGCTGTTTTTGGTGGCTGTGGCGTTGTTCTTACTATCATCACTGGTTTGTTTGGAATCAATGTTGATGGAATCCCAGGAGCAGCCAATACTCCTTATGCATTTGGTCTCTTTACAGCCATTCTCATATTCATTGGTATTGTTCTAATAGGAGTTGGGTTAATTTACCTCGGTTTAAAGCAGCCGGTCACTGACGAACAGGTTGAAGTGAGGAAGTTGGAGTTGCAAGAGTTAGTAAAGTTGTTCCAGAAGGAGGCAGAAACTCATGCCCAGGTTCGGAAAAATGTTCAGAGGAATAGCTTACCACCAACCTCTGGAGATGCATTCTCAAATGATGTTGATTATATTCTCATCCAATGAAGACAGCCTTTACAATTGATTAACCTCATTCGCCTTCACTTCACTTTAGTACATATGGAAAAACCATGTGCCGTGTCGGGGAACTGAGGGAGAGGAAGCCTTTTACTTGCAGAAGATAAATTTCAGACGCTTGTTTCTTTTTCACAAGAAGTTGTAGACATTCAGATATAGTTATTACAGTACTGTATCATGTTGAGCCGTTAATGTTAAGAGAGAGAATGCTCCTGCTTGATAGTTCATACCGTTTTCAGTTAGGAGTATCTTATGACTGAGAATGTTAAGAGAAAGAATGCTACTGTTTGATATGAATCAGTTCTCACTTGTAATAGCCTTCATTCTATTATCCATTTCATTCAATCTTCAAAGCAATTATTTTTAGTACTGGTCATTAATGAGTATGATGCAGCAGCCAATAGAAAGGATAAAAGAAGAAAAAACAAGGGAACTATGTATGTTTTTCTTCTGTTGTCTGGAGCAGGTGTCAGTGTCATTTAAGAAGAGATCTTTTTAGATGTTCACGAGCTGTAGCCAGAGCTTGAGTTAATGTCTGCCAGAGTTAAACAAAAGTAAATTACTTTTCAAAAGAATAACAGAGCCTTTGAATGATCAACTATTGTTCAGAGAATCATTGAAAGAAAGGTTTATCTTTTTGTTGATTCAGTACCATTCTTTTCACTATTTAGATTGTCTTAAAAAAACAAATTTGGTGAAGTCAAATACCTGCTCAGACAGTGGAGCCCCAGCATCAACACTATGACTTGCAACTTTCTCCGCAATCACACTTGCATCAGTTTCAAGAATGATACTGCAAAAGGTAGGAAAGAGTTAATTCTGTAATGAAGTGCCGTAACCTCTCTCCTTATATCCTCTATATCCTTTATTCTGTTCCAACCCTGTTCTACTGCATCTCAGCCATACATTATATGAAACCCGCGTAAATACATGATTGAGATGAAATGAAACAGGGTTGGAACAGAGTAAAGGGTGCAGAGGATCATTGTCCCCTCTCTCCTTAGATCCTCTGTACCCTCTATTCTGTTCCAACCCTGTTCCACTGCATCTTAGCCATACATTTATATGAAACCCGCGTAAATGCATGATTGAGATGAAATGGAACAGGGTTGAAACAGAGTAAAGAGTGCAGAGGATCATTGTCCCATAACTTCTCGAGGAACTGAAACAGAGCCAACAAGCTCTGCTGGTCAAATCCCCAGTCTTTCCATAGGAATTTAAGACTCATACTATCATTAAGATGATCACATTTTGTAGTCTCATATTCAGACACACAGATGAGAACAACATTTTTATAAATCCAAGCTAGCAGCATGGTCAACCTCGATGTAGAAAAGTTCAAACTGCCTTTCACATAATGTTCAGAGACATGCAATACTCGGTCATATTTGTTTGTACCGTTTGTTCAAGATCGTCTTCTTTAATTTAAAAACCTACAAGGATAAGAAATCAAAGTCCTAAACTGTTTGAAGCATGCCATTTTACTAGCACAATTCACAATCTCCCTTTCCAATTATTTGCAGGCCTGGTTGTTAATCTGTTTTCCAAGAACTTACCTCAGCCTCTGCTTTTGAAGAGCACAGAATTCACGAAAGTCAGATTTCACTTGAACTTTCCATATTCTGATGGGTGTGATCTTACTTAATTACATAAGGTAAACACCATCAACATTATGACATTCTATAAATTTGCCTTTTAACATCCAACTTAATGACAATAAAGACTCAATGTTGGAGGTTTTTAGCTACAAGATTCAGTTGAGATTTTTTAGTTGAGATTTTTTAGTGGCTTTCGAAAGTAAAGACTACTATGTACAAGTGATACAATTTAAGCACAAGAGATGTAAAGCCTGAAGGTAGGCACACGAAATAGATATACAGTGGCCAGCGGATTCATCTCAGGAAAGGAAACTTAAACCTTACAGGGGCCAACAATGATAGACTTTTTGGCACCCTTACACAAATCACCCTGTACCTATAGATCACCATGAATCTAATTCCAACCCTTGTCACATATAAATGATCAATGCTTTGTTATGTGCTTAACATGAAACTACATACCCGCCGTCAACAATTTCGTCAAGGCATAAGAGAATGAGATCTAGATTCTCAAGTGCCTCTCTCTTGTCCACATTGCCTCTGAACAATATTAATTTGATAGGTTAGCGGTATGTAGTTTGTCAAAACCACAATCGATGGTAGCTTATGTGGAAGCATATAAAGGGGAGGGGTGAGAAGAATATGACAAAAACCTGAGTAGAAGGTCGACTGCATCGAAAAACCCCTGAAGGACTGAGGCTAAGATGATCTCATTCTCATCTTCACTTCCAGTAACAAAAAAGTGAAGATCTTGAACAAACTTGTAAACAACAACGTTTCCATCAAACAATGTTATCTCAACTGAAAATCAAACAATGTTATAACAACTAGTTAGTGTACATTCTTCAGAATAACAGGTTCAGTGTAGTGGTTAAACACGGGCATATTATCCCATAAAAACTCTGTTGACAAGTTTTTACGACTATGATAACTGTCAACCAGAACAAAAAGCAAAAGAAAAAAGAGAACACAGTAGCAACAGAGTGAAGCGCCTAGCAAATTAACCTCACAGTTGACCCTAGTCCACATATGATAACCCAATCCAGGGCAGATCTGAACCAGAAAATCCTAAGGAGACGAACAAAATGACAAGTGCAACAGGAAAAATATATCAATACCAGAATAAATGGAACGCCATTAACTTGCCTTCAGTGCGGGCATTCGTCTTTTGTGTCTTGGTAAACACAGCCTTCTCAAAAGCTTCCTTGGCACTGTTTGTCGACCAATCATCAGAATAGTACTTCACAGCTATACGTTTTCCCTCAGAATCCAGCAGAAGGATATTTTTGACTGAAGGTGGCAACTCCTACGATCAACATTGTGTGAATCAAAAGGATCCAAGTTTCCCGAAGATGAAAAGAGAAAATCGAATCTTGGCCAACCCAATGGCTACTAATTCCAATCCCCTAAACAATTAGCTCAAAACGATGATACCAGAAACAAAGCCTAACCCATTTACACGCACCAACATGGAATACCATTTCCGTAGCCTTTTTTCAAATTGCCAAGGAACAGTTTCTAGTTGACTTAAGCAAAATGGCAGATCTCACAACAAATATCAAGACAAAGTTCAATCAACTAAAACCCATGATAGATCTTACTAGAACAATCACTGTAACAAAAGCATCGAAAAATAAAAAACTTTCTCACTTCAAAAACCGAAACTTTACGCATACAATGTAGCTAGCTATCAATTAGTGCGCGAAACTGGGAAGCAGAGAGATTCAGGGGACTGACCATGTTGTCTGGTAAAAATGTCGAGGGAAAAACAAAATCAAGCTCTGGAATTAAATATAGTTGTTAGAGTCAAGGGATAATGACCATATGAAAATGGGTTTACTTGATGCATAAGTTAAAAATTCCAACTTTTGAATATCGTCTTCCCTGTCCTGACAAGAAATGGATCATGGGCCTTGCAGCCTCGGATCACGGTAAAAGTTCGGATTTTTACAAAAGGGAATCTTATAATACGTTAGGAATCTGTCGTAGGAATCATCCGCTGATTTGGTTATTATTAATTAATTAACTAATTTTTATATGATTAAGGTCTTGTAGATGCAATTATAATAAGGTTTTAACAATCCTCGTCACGTAACAAACACCTTCTTTCGTACTTCCACGTCGACTCGTGACACGCATGTTGTTTGCCAAGTTGCGCTCTCTGTAAGCCACAGGTACTCTCTCGCTCTTTGTATGCGTGTGTCCTTTTCTGCATATTTTTTTTTGATAGTGAGTTTCTGCTGATGCAGTTTCCGCTACCTTTACGGTCTATGTTTCAGAGCTTGTTTGGAGGCCATGGACGGTACATGTCCCATAAACCATTTCGACTCTTGGTTTTCAGTTCCTGTGCTTCTGTTTTGTGAGGTTTCGCTCTATTTTGAAACGGCCCTTCTGTGCTTAGACGTAGTTCATAGCTTTTTCAGACTGCTTCACCTTTGTCGTTTACATATCAGTTGATTGAATAAATCACGGTAGAATGTAGGTTATTGGATCTTGTCTGTTACGCGATTGCGTTTATTTTGATCTACTTTCCTGAAGTCCTAGTTTTTGTATAGAAATGGATGATCCTGTGTTTACCCATTAGGCCTCTTCCTGAAATACTTAAGCTCAGCTAATTTTGTTGTAAGGTGGCTGGTTTTAAGTGGGATGAAATGTTTACATATTTTGTGGCGGTTCACAAAGAAAGCTTTTTTGATCACTTTGATCAGTTGATGAGCTGATTGTATTACTAATTCCAAGTTTCCTTCTGTATGTTATTTTACTAATAAACTGGCCCTTTGGAGGGATTTTGGAAGACGACTTTTCTTTTTGTAACTAGAGATTCAGTATCCAATTTACCAAAGATTGGGAATGAAGGAGCATCCTAGTGTACACGCACCCTCTTCCCCTTGAGGTATTTCAAGTCCCACAGTGGCCTCCTATTTCTGATGTATGAAAGCAAAGCGTACCATAAGTTTTTCTCTCAGGGAAGAAAGAACAAATATCGCTGGTGCCATCCATTTCTATACAAAAACTAGGACTTCAGTAAAGTAGATGAAAACACTTAAGCTCAGCTAATTTTGTCGTAAGGTGGCTGGTTTTAAGTGGGATGAAATGTTTACATATTTTGCGGCGGTTCACAAAGAAAACTTTTTTAATCACTTTGATGAGCTGATTGTATTACTAATTCCAAGTTTCCATCTGTATGTTATTCTACTAATAAACTGGCCCTTTGGAGGGGTTTTGGAAGGCGATTTTTCATTTTCTGCATCACGATGGTCAAATTTTACATAGTGTAAATAAATAGTGTAATGCATTCTTCTGGATACATTTATAAACTTTCTGTCTGCGGATGTTTGAGATTATGCAACTGGGTTCAAGACTTGTCTGACTTTCTGTTATACTACCAGTAGCTCCCTGGTATTGTGAATTCGAAGACTTTATTTCTGTCTGGCGGTTTGCTACTATTAACTTGATCTGACAGCACCTGAAAGTTGAAACCCTGTTAGATTTGTTTTTTCCTGAACCTCATGACTTATACAATGTTGGTTTAGTCTATGATTTCTTTTCAGTCATAAAATATTTAAAATTTCCATGATACTTGAACATATGCCATTCATTGTTTAAATTGCAGTTGATACTGTGGTTTATTTAGTCCATCACAGGAGCAGGAGTTGGATATTCTTTTAATGTTTTTATAGTGTTTCTTCTGCAACACAAATATGTGTTTAAAATATTGATCCTTGTGCTAAAGTTTTCAGCACTCTATCAATTTTTCTTAGCACAGGGCTTGTTTCCTTGGTGCTATTATGTTTTGCATTACCGTGATCACTATTTGATTCATAATAAAATTGTTCTTTTCCTTTTGCAATGAGAGTTCTTGTGAGTCTTTTGATTTTTTATTCCTTGACAAGTATGTAAAATTATCTGTACATATTCAGCCTGCATCCTGTTCGAGAAAAGCTTTTCTATACTTGGATATTTCTCCAATTCTCAAGTAACTTGAGATTCTGTGGGATCATGTCAGGGTGTCATTAAATATGAACTCTATGTATGGATTTAGAACCTTTTACACAATTACACTGGTGGAGGTGTGTGACAACCCTGACTAATTTAATATATGGAACCCAAGCCTTTGTACCACTGGTTTCTTGGTTTTGTATCTTGGAGTTTTATGAAATTTATAGTCTTTGTGACTCACTGCAATATAGCCAAAGCAAATGAGTACTGTTTTTTGAAGTTGATAAAGAAACCGAGCATGGTCACCCTATTTAAGGAACTTAATCATTTTATGGTTAAACTAATTTACGCAATGTGATGCTTGTATTTGTCAAATATGGCTTATAATATTGACCCAGCAGGATTTGCAAATAGGTTCTGTATCTGGGTCATCATTTTTCAACAAATTCTATGTCAAGGTCCAGCCAGGAAGAAGAATATAAAAGCAGAACTATCTATATTTTGCATGACAACAAAATTTTAATGCTTTTTTTTTCTTTCCCCACTCAGTCCAAGTTTTGATACGATTTTCTTTGTAAAATCAATACAAATATTTGTTAAATTAAAGCAGCATTGCAATGAGTATTGTGAGACATTAATTTTAGATGACTGGCACAGAAGGCGACACGGCCAGTTGCAGTTGATGTTCCTTTGTAATAGTAACTCACTTTAGACATTGTTTTTCTTAACTTAGATATCATTCATTGAGTTCTATAAAACACTAAGCTCTGTAATTGGAAATGACTTTTCTTGTTCTCTGACCTTATATATTTGCTGTTAGATTTGGCTGCTAAGAAGTGTGTGTCATGTGATTCAAAGGACATGCGACCAATGACTGAAGAGAGTGCAATGGAGATCATGTCAAAGGTTTTGCATTTAATGTATAGCGGGCACATTCTTGTTTAACTCTAAAAATGTTCTTTTTTTTCTGTTTTTTAATTACTTTTCCTTTTCAAAAAAGGTCCCAGGTTGGAATTTGGTGAATGAAGATGGTATGCTGAAGCTTAACCAGTCATGGAAACTGAAAAGTTTCATCAAAGGATTGGAACTATTCCAGCTTGTTGGGAGTGTCGCTGAATCAGAAGGTAAATACTCCGCTCAATGGCATATATGGTGGCCATTTGTTTACTCCAAGTCACTTCTTTGAATGTATATGCAGGTCATCATCCAGATCTTCATCTAGTTGGTTGGAACAATGTAAAAATTGAGATATGGACCCATGCAGTTGGTAAGATTTTACTGCAAGACATTAGTTGTTTATAAAAGCTTTGAATTTTGAAGTTGGGAGATCACCTGATCTCTTGGCAACATTGATGCATCTATGCTTTACACTGAGTTTCAATAAATGATACAATTCAAACTGATTTCTGCTGGATTTTAATGTGGTCCATTCAGCATCTAAGCCGTTTCACTTGCAATGTTACATGATCATGCTTTTGTGCATCTTTTACATTTGGTGCATTGAAAAATTGAAGTCTTCAAGTGATCCGGCAGGTGGTCTGACAGAAAATGACTTTATACTTGCTGCCAAGATCAATGGGCTTGACCTGCACCACCTCCTGAGAAATAAGGTTTCTGCAAGTGCTACTTAGAGGTCAATTCAAATTACATCAGATTTGTCATATGATGTGGTAAAAGTGTTTCATGCAGTGAGAATCTTCTGTATGATACATCATGTGATGGTCCATGTATTTAGGTTCTCTGAAAAGATTATGCTTGAAAACGTCTTGTCTTCTTTCTTTTTAAATGTTTTTGGCTACACCTTGAATGTGCCTGCTTCCTTTTACCTACTTTAATTATGCATGGAATAGATTCCAATGCATCTTTACTTTTCCTTGTGATCTTGGCAACCACATGCACAGTGCCCACTTAATCTTAGATTTGTCAACCAATACCAAAGTCAAGCCCTGGTGCTGTGGATTTATTTCCAGACTGTCTGCTGAATAAAATAAGAAATGGTAAAGCAAGTTATCTTATCCGATTTTACAAATGCTCGCAGTATCTTTACACCATTTTGCACCTTCCTCTTACCCACATTAATGGCAATAAAAGCATGGTGCTTTTCCTCTGAGGTGACACTCACAGACCGGATCTTTCATGTGAATTAAGGGCCATTTAATCTAACTCCTCCCTCATCCAAGCACAAGCTATGCTGTTGTCTGAAAATAATACCTGTAGGCAAGCATGAGATATCAAACAAGCTTATCAAAGTTATTCAAACAAAACGACATAGTACAAATAAGTACATCAGACTCCAGCTTAATTAGATCAAAATCTCAATGGTCACCTCTATAAATGTTGGGATCTGAAAAATGACCATTTCATCATCTGTACAATGTGAACTGCAATGTTGGTTATTCGATACTAATTTATCAATGAAGAATTCTAGGTCCTTTAGTAATATCAGAGCTTAGATGTTGCAGAGAATGTTAAGACTCTCAAGATAAGAACTATGCAACTAATTGATCGTAATGCAAGCAAAGTCATCAGTAGAAACAATCTGGAAAAAGAAAATGATAGTTTTCAGAAGAACAGATTCTCATGTATTAATGTCCTCAATTGTTTGACTTTTCCATTCTATGCAACATTCTCCATTGATCCATGTTGTAATAAGCAACTGGGGAAGGTCAAAAGATGTGTTCAAATCTGATTATGAAACCTTTTATTTGTAAATTTTTCTCAGGAAGAAATCTGAATGACACCAATACATAGGGGCAAATTCACTTGCTTTTACCAACCGATGGACGAAATAATTTGGTGGCTTAGTGCATCAAATAGCTTTCCTGACAGTACTTTTCGCACATAACGTCATCACTGAATAGGCAATTCAACACAAGTGATCCAACATGTATTCATATCAGTATATCATTTTCAGCATTATCCAAGCACAATTTGCAATTAAGAGATGAATCTACCGGTAAGGTAAGAAGCTAAACTAGCGTATGACTGCCATCAAAGCAAGTAAGTTCTTACCTGAAAGAGAAATATAACATCTGATCTTCATTTGGACACAGGCTTTTGGAGAAGAGCAGTCAAATAAACCTCCCCATTCTTTAGGCCACCAGAATCAGTCTTGTTCCCGATCGCCCACTTCACCTTCTTGTAACCCAATTTTCCAATCAAAGGACTATAGACCTTATCAAGATCCACTCTTTTACTAAAGAAATGATCCAACCATAAGTACCCACCAGCCCTCAAGACCCTATCCACATCATACAACAAAAACTCCAACATAGTCAAAGGTATCCACCTGTTCACTGCACGTCCACATCTAACCAGATCCACCACCCCATCAAAAACCGGCAATCTCTGCTGCAACGGCACATGAAGTGGCACTAAACCCCTCATTGCCACCGCTTCATTGTTAGGCACGTTGAAGTTCATGGTTGTAGTCAGCACAGTCACATTATACATCTTGATTCTAGCTGCAAAAGTCCCAGTGCCACCGCCAATATCAACACCAAGTCTCACAACTGAACTGGCAGACTTAGCAATCTGAAGCAACTGAGGGATTGGGAGATCCAACTCAGTTTTGTAGGTCATAAATTTCGAGATCTCAACACTCTGATCAAAACCCATATCGGGGTTTTGCTTAGCCAGGCAAGAAAAGGATTTGCAAGAGTATTTAGACCAGATAACATTTGAGTCGGTTAAAGAAGAAGGAAAAGGGTTATGGGGAAGAGAAGAGGGAGGTTTTGGTGGGGTTTTGGAGAAGCAACGGCGGCGTGGAAGAGGGTGGCAACCTCGGAGGATCAAAGACTCAGCAAGATCAGAGTCGAGTGGGCAAACAGAGTAAGGAGTATAAGTCATGAACTTGTGGAGAAGATCAGGATGGTTATGGCAAGCAGAGGCAATTGGAGAGAGTTGAGAGTAGAGTAAAAGATCCGGAGGGATGCTGGGTTTGGACGAAATGGTATTTGTTCCTGGGGTTGGAGTGGAAGGTTGGTGGCGCGTGAGGTGGTTGATGGTGGCGCGTATGGCGTGCAGTTGGTGGAGGAGCTGATCTGGGACTGGTTCGGGTGCTGGTGGTTTAGGGGATTGAACGGTGGATGACAGGTGGTAAAGGGAGAGGATGTTGGTGGCCACCATAGCCATGAGAAGCACAAAGTTCAATCCCATGGTGAAACCCATCTCTTCTGCCTCTAGTCTGCCCTGGTCTGCTCTGCTTGCTGTATGTGAGATTGTTCTAGTAGTTGATCAATAAGTGGAACACAACAATCTAATCTATGTCACAAGACATGGATGCAAGTGGGTTTAAGATTTGTCCTTTGCTTTGCATTTGGAAACATGGAGGTTTGGTCATTGGTACCCGTTGGATTGCATGAGGATCTCACGAGTGAAGCGATGTCAAAATCAATATAAACATTTATTACATACCTAAATAGCTTTAGTAGCATCAAACTTAATAAATCTATAAATGTTGGGATCCAATGATATTTTGTCCTACATTGAAGTTGGGTACTTTTTTTTTTTTTTTGGGTGAAGAACTCAAAAATCGAAAATAAATTAACTATTGCATTGTTGATTTCAGTAAATGAGTTTCATTACTAACATCGGTGACTCTGAAGGTAATACATGTCTTGGTAAACTTAATCTTCAACAACATACTTAATCCGGTTGAGTGGGATGGACCAAATTATCAGAGGACTAGGTCAAACTTAATACGGATGGAGCTTTTAACGCGAGATTGTGTATCGTTACTGCTGGTAGCTTAATTCACGATTGTCACGGATAGTGGTGTGGAGGATTTCTTCAGCATATTAGTAGCAACTCATCTATAACAGTCGAGCTCTGAGGTGTCCACTCGGATCTTACACTAGCTTGAACATTTGGGTATCGCAGGGTCATCTTAAAACTGGACGCCCTAGAAATCTTTAACTTGCTTTCAGCTCTCATTATTGAGACTGATATAAATAACTTTTTATTGACAAGTACCCGTGAATTACTCCAACGCAATTAGGAAGTGAAAATCCAACACATACATTGGGAGGGAAACTAGTGCCCAGACCATCGGGCAGTCGTTGCAGTCAAGACCAACCCAAGCTTACATATTCTTCATGAGCCTCTTCTGCTAATCTAGGATCTCATCCAAAGGGACAAGCAAGGAGTTGCATACCGTAGAGCTATACGAGAGTTAGATTAACTGTGTTTAGCGTTTTTCCTTATATTTAAAAAAATAATTCAAATGGAAAACGTTTGGAAAAAAACTTGAATGTTATTGTCTAAGGAAAATAAAACCTTTTTTTTTAATTGTTTAGGTCCTTTGCTAAGTAGAAGAAACATGTAGCAAGGGGCTTACATAAAAGTAATAAAATATTTTAATTGTATTTTTATAATGAAGAATTGACAAAAATATTTAGTGGGGGTAATTTTATAACGTTTAAGAAATCTTAATTTTTTAAAACAGGCTGAATCTTTAAATTTTAAATTGAATTTTGACGAAAACATTTGTATCTTATTTAACCATTTTATCTTCTGTTAAATGGTTCAAAATGCTTTATATTTTCCTCATATATGATGGCCAAAGCCATAAAATCACTTTTCTCATGTACCAAATTAGATTTGCAATACTGAGTTTTCGATAGTTTGATCATTCTAACATATCACTCTTGTGATGCACGTATTCGGGCATCAATTAAGATGTCAGATACGTGTCTTATAAGAGTGAAGTGTTATAGCAACAGATTGTGACTCAAGTTAATTTAGATTTAATGTCTTTAGTTTTAATTATTGAATCAAATAATTTACTTGAATCATGTTATTGACAAGCTATTTGATACATATCTTATAATTTAGTTTATATTTGTCAAACTTGAAGATGTAGGACTGAAAGCACGTGAACTTTGGCCTTAAATGTAATCCATGCAATGCAAAGTCCCAACATCAACCGTTGCTTATATATTATAGATAAAGAAAACTCCATTTGCTTTATGTTATTTGATATGTAATACTTAACTTACGATCTAGGGAATATGAAATATAAAAATGATTATTCTAATCATATAATATTATAAATACACGAAAATATTAAACATAAAAGTTAGTAATATTATGCATATATACTATTAAAAGAAAAATAAAATAATAAAATATTTATAATCAGTTATTTTATTATGTTTATTATTTTCCCTATTATTTATTTTCATTTTTTCGTTTTGTTTATTTATTTATTTATTTTCTTTTTTATTATATATTTTTATTTTCATTCATTTACATGAGGCATTTGAAAATAGTTTCTCAACTATTAGGCATCTCCAGACTCAACATCTCAGCGAAATTCCTACTGGATGTTGTTGTTTTTGTTGTTATAATATGTATAATCAATAATTGTGAAAAATATAGACACTGATCGATGGTAATGAATGTTCAGTTGCGAAGTAGTTATTGTAGTTTTATAAGCATAATATATTCGATTTTTTAAATAATAAAAAGAGAAAAAAAAATTACAACCGTCTTTTAATATATAAAAAATGAACATTTGTAAGTAAATTTTGTTAAGAATAAGTATTTGAGTTTATTATCTTTTTTAATTTTCTTTTATTCATGTCAAAGAAGGTGACTGATAGTGACATGATCCGATTAATACGTAAATATTGATAGAGATGTCAAAAGAGCCCGGATCTACCCAATTTTGGCCCAGGTTGACGGGGCTACGGATGGGTCACAGGCCGTGGTTGGCCTAGTTCGACCCGACTCGTGGTCCAATCATTACTTCTAAAATGATAGCATTTTGTCACGGGCTTGTCGAGCCATAGGTTGGTCAGCCCATTGTTGGGCCCGGGTCCCGGATCTCCGATTCCCGAGGCGGCCCCTCGGGCTACACCGGCTACGGGCGCCCCATAACGTCGGACCCGATCCCAACATCCATGCAAATACATAAGTACAATTCGATTCGCACATACATATACTCATACATTTACATAT
>JANZLF010000002.1:38375862-38387864 GCA_026546835.1 Erythroxylum foetidum
TATTTTCCTTTATTATATTGTTGGTATTGTTGTGGCCCTCTGGATACATGAAATTCAATGAATTCGTAGGATAGTATATATTGCTTGGTTGCTTAATACTTTGTCTCCACTTCCCAGATATCGCAAAAATGGTGGCCACTGGATTAATTTGAGAGCAGGATATGATGTGTATGGAACGAGCAAAATATCCATCTTCCTCGATCAGATGAAACCACAATTCAGTCTTAGCAGCTACAAGACATGAAAAGTAAATTAGGCGTAAAAATGAGCAATCTAGCAGGGTTGCTGTGCCTTTCCTGTCACTAATAAGGTCCTCTTATCGGAAACTACATATCACTTCATTCTATAACCGAGCAAATTTCGCAGTTGTTTGCCGTGACCTAAAGAGACGCAATAATAACACTTGGCTGTGTATTGTATATGTTGCTACTGAAAACAAAGTACTCCATAAGTGAACTTAAAATTTCTTAACTCTCAGATGGTAGTCAAGAATGGAAAGCTTTGTATGCATCGAAATAAGATATCATGAGAAATATTGAAAATCCCTTCTGTATTCTGAAGATTGGAGAGAACTAGGCAGTAGTTTTAGCAAAAATTGCAGCATAGAAGGCAATGGTACGAGTAAAGGGAGAAGAATGACGGTGTCAATTGAATTAACTGAAGGTGTTAATTGATCATAGAAGACTTCTAGAAAGGACAGCAGAGGACAGCAGAAGGTGTTAATTTTCATATTATTCTTTCTGGCCTGCAGCTCTGTTCACTACATCACATTTCATCCCCTCCCCTCCAATCTAGAATAAATATGTTGCGTAAAAAAATTGTTATAATTAGATTACAAGGATGAATTGGACATCTTGGTACAATGTCTTGATGTAAGCATCAGAAACCCGAGAGGTAGTTCATTCCACCTATTCTAGTGGCGAGAAATAAGAGCAAAGGAGAGGAAAATCCATGAAATAAGCATCAAAGAAGGACAGGCCTCTCCTCCTTGACTGTCTTAATATAGAAATATTCAATGTCTACCAATGAAAGCGAACTAATTTAAAACCGTCTCTTCCTATAAGATTGATTTTTAATGCAACCAAACTATTTCATTGCCAAGAGAAGTCCAGGGAAAAACATTTAACTCTGAACAAAGATGGAGAAGAGTTACCTTGTCGTATCCCTTACTCTAGCCCTTTGCTTCTCTTCAATCCTCGGTTATGCCTATGCTGGAATGATGATGGTTGAAGGCAAAGTCTACTGTGACAATTGCCGTGTCGAATTTGAGACCAGTCTCACACAGTTCATTGCAGGTGCTTACATATATATGTATATATATTCCCTTTCATTGTCATTATCAAATGTAGACATTTGCGAAAAACCATAACCCAAAATATCATGTTTCTCTTCAACGTGTGTGCATACAGGTGCGAAGGTTCGTCTGGAATGCCGAGCACGCTCCAATGGAACAATGACATACGAAATTGACGGATTGACAGACAGTACAGGGACGTATCATTTGCCGGTGAGCGGAGACCACGAGGACGAAATCTGCGAGGTTAAGGCAGTGAAAAGCTCGAGGCCTGACTGCAGCGAGCAATTCAAGGGTGACGTTCCTGCCAGAATACTCCTAACCAGGAACGTAGGAATGGTCGGGAAGAGCCGCTATGCCAATCCTGTTGGGTTCATGACTAAGGAACCGCACCCTGACTGCACCAAAGTTCTCGAGGAAATGGGTTTCCTTCCTTCCGAGGTTGAATTCTAAGAAACAAATACCATTCACTATTTCATGTCGCCTGCCTCAATAATTATGCACAACCATTTCTTCAAACAGCGTGCAAAAAAACATGTAACTCAAATCGCTTGTGCAATCATGGGATGGGATAATTGGAGTTTTCAGTATATATTGAATTAATTATTGTGTTCTATATCCTTTCCTTTTACCATGTTTCATATGATTCCATATAATATTCCACTTTCAACATTTTGAGTCTTTCCTCTCGTTAATATGATTCCTCAAATATATATCCAATCAAATAAATTGGATATATATGACTCTCTTGAACATTGAAGTACCATAACCAATAACTTTCGATTCATTATATTCTTGTCAAAATCGAATGAAGTGATAACCACACGAAATTTTAAATACTACCGTTGGGAGGAAGATACTACTCACTTTAAGAGGACTTATCGCCATAATTTATATATTTGATTTTCTTGTTATATATAGTGTTTGGTTCCATGGACCAAGTGGTCCTATTTTCACCTAGTATCATTTGTTGACATTATCTTCAAAACTGAATAAAGTGATAATCTCATGAAATTTTAAATATTACTGTCGGGAGGCTTTAAATCTGTTAGTGATGGGTGGCGACAGTAAATAGTTCGCGGTAGTGGATAAAGTATTCCTGCACGATTTCAAGCAAATTAACTTAAAAGGTTGAATTATTTTCATACATGTAATCTTCTCTTTTAACCTCGCCTACTTTTTATATAAAAAGTAAGAAGGAAAAGAACTTAATAAAGAAGTGGAAAAGGTGTTTTCTTGTACATTGATAATTAATGTTTAGGCATAAATTAGCTAATTTGTGACAGGAAATGGTATAATGAAGCTTATAACATGATTTATAGCTTTAGAAAAGAATTTAGTCTTATGTTATAAAATGTACAACAAATTCAAAAACAGGAATACTTTTATCAAGTAATAAAGTTTGAAGAAAAGAAATTAAAATTCATTTAATTAATGCTATAAAATTAATCCCATATATAAACCTGCACTATAAGCTTCTTTATCTGTATTTTCAAAATTTATCTCTTCCTAGTCTTTCTAATTATAAAGAAAACGTTCAAACAATTAAACTTTTATAACACATATTCCATATTGGGCTCTGCGTTTTAAGCTCCTAACAAATTAGGTAAGACACGACATGATTGATGTCGAATAAGCTTCTTAGTATAAGTTCATAAAAAATGATTAATTTTGCGTTTTAAATTCGAGTTAAAAATAATTTATAATAATGAAAGTTTTAATCAAATTTTATTTAAACTATAGAAGTTTTATTATATATTATTTATTTTATCTATTTCTTTATAAAAAACTAATTCCCATTTATTCAAAGAAATGTTGTTGCTATAAAAGGATCAATTTCTTTCTTTTTTTTTGTTACAAAAGAAAACCAAACAAAATAAAAGCGAACACCCTATCTAATGCAGAGATTTGCGGTACAAAACTCCGTGTTTATCACAATTTAGGTGATCCATGACGACTGTCAGAAGCGCCTGGAGAATTTGGAGGTTTGGGCTGGATCTTATTGTGAGCGAAGCTAGACTGTCTGCACATTAATTTCCTTCACGATACGCGTGCTGAAGTTGCATCTCCCAATCTCGAAAAAGTAGCCCTCAAATACCTATCACCAAAAAATAATACTCAACCGAAGGTATAACAAAAGAGGAGAGGATTTTGATCATCTCCAGAGAATCTACTTCGACGATAACTCGTCGATATTCAAGCAAAGGATCAATTTCTTTGTATAAAACAATAGGGATATTTTAATATTCAAGCAAGTTATAGATTAAAGACTTTGAAATAACTCGAAAACGAGTGTGTGATTGTAGAAATATACATTAAGGTGTAGATCTCTATGTCATTATATGAAGTTTGACAATGAAATTAATGAACTGAGTCAAATCAGATTAAATATTAGTTTATGTGGGTCTAACTCGTGCTGCACTCTTTGGTCCTAACGAAAAACGAGTGTGCAAATCCTTCCTCGTTGGAATACTATTTGAGAACTAGAGACAGAAAAACGGTGGTGCAGTTTTCCATAGCCATGGCATTTATTGAGGGGCATGTGCTGGATTAATGTAAGCTATTTAAGAGATAATTGACTTAACTTGTGGTCCCCTAATTAAATTGTTGGCAAGTAGGTGAAACAAATGCTCCCTCTGACACTTTCCGTTGTCTCGCTAAATCAAATGTTTTTCAATATGCTTATCAGTTTTTTGAGATGAAGTAAGTTAGCACTTGACTTTTATCCGTTGCAATGTCATCCAGTCTTTGTTGAATTTCTCTTATTTTTCGACCAACTACATGAAGAAGACCAACATCACGCGTGACAAAGCAGATGGAGCAAAAGATAGAAAGTACCTTGTCCAACAGAGGAATGGGATCGAAAGAGCGGTGTTGATGTTATAAATCAACTAAAAATGCTATGAAATATTATAAAATTGAAAATTATTTACACAAAGCATTATATTTACTAATTTAATATATTTTCTTTATAGAAGATTGAATCTCAGAACTTACCTCTGATAACTCTCACAAAGATTAAGTAAATTCTTCACGCAGTCTGTTTCAACAAAAAAAGGCAATATCTTTAGCTGACCTTAAGACTTGAAAACCCAGACTCTGCTTGCAGTTACTCCACCAAGGAATTCATCCATAAGAAATCAAGGAATAAGCCATAAACTTAAAACGGTTATCATTTTGAGATGGGGCACAATTACTTATCAAACTGGGCCAAAGTAGCATTCATTCATTCATCCATTCATCACTTCTTGAATTTCTAAAATCCCCACTTATAATGTTAACACAACACCACAAACTTATTAACGATAATTCATAGCTACTACCACCGCTACTATCCAACTTTTGAGAAAAGGGTAAATGGCAAGTACTGAGGAGACAAAAGAAAATGCAATAAAGAACTTACAATGGCGGCGGTGCGTCTGTTGGAAGCCATGAGAGAACTCTTCCCAGTTTGTTCACTGGCAAATTTTGATGATACTTGAATTCCAACTCTGGTCACTGCCATTCTCATCTTCCCCCACATCGTCGTCAACGCTAGGCATAGGCTCAACAATCTCAACACCCCTTAAATTGTCCAAACTCTCAGTCTTTTCTTTTTCTAGCTCTGCTATGTTAGAAGCAGATCCCACATACTTGACTTTAACGTTTCGAGTTTTGGTGGAAACAGTCCATGTTTGGCCTGGGATTGACAATTAATATAGAAGTAAAGATAATAAATAACTTAATTAATTACTAAAATTAATAATTAAAAGTTTATTAGACAAAAATATATCAAATAAAATCGCAATATATTTTATAATTTTTAATTAAAATAATTTTATTTTTAATTTAAAAAGAATCTTGCCATAAATATATTGATAATATAGATTAGTTAACATAATATTGAGAAAATACAAAATACAAAATTTGTATTAATATGTTTGATTTTATAATTATTAAAAGATCATAATTTATAAATTAAAAGAAATAATTAATATATTAAAAAATACAATTAATTGAGATGGAGTAAACAAAGAATTAGAAAATACCTTGTGCGATCTTGAGATGAGGTATGTGAGAGAGTTTATCTTTTACAATTTCTTGTTCAAGATCACCACAGTCATATATATCCAATTCTTGAAGTCCGGTAGTGATGGGTGGCGACAGTAAATGGTACGGCAATGTTTTCAACTTTGGGCAGTAGTGGATACAGAGTTCTTGAAGTGATGGCATAATTGTAATTGTTTTATTATTAATTCTCTCCATCAACCACTCATCAATATCATCCCACTCTTCCCATTTCCCAAATTTAACAAATGAAAGTTTCTTCAATTTTGGAAATGATAGGAAGGATGTTGATGCATCTTTTTCTTTTTCTATTCCCATAAATTCAACGCCCACTCTTTTCACTCTCATTTTTCTTAGTTTTAGCTTTTCAAGGCATGACAACTTACCTAATGGAGGCAATTCTTCACAATTTTCAGACTCATCAATCGTAAGCTTCCTAAGTAGATTTAGCTGTATCATCCAACTTGGGAACGTCTTGCCTTTAAACTCGTCTATCCTCAATATTTCCAAATCCAAAGGCGGCTCTAAAGCTTCAAGTAACTCTTCCGCATCTTCTTGCACATGATCTCCATCAAACCTCAAACTCAATTCGGTGACACTTTTTTTCTCCTTAAGCTATGCTTTTCTAGCCTCTTCTAGCTTTCTCACATTTCCCAACCCTCTTATCTGTAATCTTCCTCTAAGATTATTCAACTTCTTCATTTCAACAATTGAAAATGATTCACTCTCATTCACGCTTATGATGAACACAGTCAACTCTCTGAGACGCCATAGATTTCCTATTCCTTTGGGAAGATATTCTATCTCATAAGAATGCTCAATATCCAAATACATTAAGTTGATTAATTTTCCAATCCTTTTAGGCAATTTTACTAGACTCCCACAACAGTAAAGAATTAATGCTTGCAAATTATAACACTCACACAATGCCTCTGGTAACTCTTCTAGATTTTCATTCTCAGACAAGTCAAGCCACCTGAGATGAACTAATCTATTTATTGAAGATGGAATTTCTTCAATGTCACACTTACTAAGATCTAAAGTCCTTAGACACGTCAAATGATCAAATATACCCTCAAGTTCAATAACAGTCAGTGAGGATTCATACCCAACTAATTGAATGATCAAAGTGCGTAATTTCTTGAGATCATAGATAGACATAGGGAATGAAGCATCAATTTCGATCGTCAAAGTCAAATGACGAACATTTGCATCTGCATGAAAAGAGTTTCCATTTAACTCTGTATCTTTTAGGACTTCTATCATCAAGCACTCATTTTTTGTAAATGTTTGGGCTAGATCACTTACCATGTCATGCAATACATAGCAATCTTCATCATTGGATGAAATTTGGAGCAAAGAACGTGCAATTAAATTATCAAAATAAATCTCACCAATCATTTCTAAATCTTCATCATTTTTTTCTCTCTTTAAATAACCTTGAGCCATCCACATTCCAATCAATCTTCTCTTTGATATCTTAGAATCTTTAGGAAAGATAGCACAATATGAAAAACATTGCTTTAATGATGATGACAAATCATAATAACTAAGTTTCAAAGGACCCAAGATATCTTCACCTTCCCATTCATTTTTTTCCAAGACTCTCAACCATTCTTTTTCAGATGTCTTAAAGCGTAGGAGACCTCCTACAGTGGTAGCAACAAGAGGCAAACCCTTGCACTTATAAGCAATTCTCCTACCAATGCTTTCTAACTTTTGACAATCCCCTTGAACCAAAGCAATTTGACTAATTATTGACCAACATTTCTTCGAAGTTAAAAATCCTACCTTGTATATACTCTCATAATTACACCCCATGACTCTAGCAACTTCTTCATTACGTGTTGTTATTAGAATTGTACTTCCTGGTGAACCAAGTGTAAGAAATTGCTCCAGTTCTTCCCATTTATTGTAACTCTCATTCCAAACATCATCTAAAACAAGTAAGAACTTTTCTCCATTGAGAACTACATCTATCTCCTTTAACACCTTATCCAATTTTTGAAAATTATGTGCAGTGGAAGATTCACTTAGAGATTCAAGAATTGCTTTTGCAATACGCACTTTATCAAAAGGATCTGAAACACATATCCATATCTTCTTCCCAAAATGAGCGTTGATCTCGCCATCATTATAAATTAATTTAGCTAAAGTTGTCTTGCCGATTCCCCCCATCCCCACGAGGGAGATGACATGGAGCCTTGATTTGGGCTTAAGTATCAAGCTTTTGACTTCATCTTTTTCTTCATCTCTACCTTTAACCTTTTGTGTATCCACGAAAGATGTAGTCACGTGTCTCTCGATAGGCTTCTCAGATATGTTGGTTAAATTAAGTTCATACCGAACTTTATCGGTTGCAATGTCATCTAGTCTTTGATGGATTTCTTTTATTCTGCCACCGACAACATGACGAAGACCAACATCGCGCATAGTAAAGCAGATGCAGGAAAAAATAGAGAGTACCTTGTGCTTGAGATGATTTTGGTCGGAACCGGAAGAGTGGTGTGGATGTTGGAGCTGTGACGTCTGAATCCAAGTCTTCCACTCATCTAACACATCGTCTATGTCATAGGAAACGGCTTTGAGATCCAACAGCCATTTCTTGACGGAAGCTTTCTTCAGTTGTTGCTCCTCTGCATCGTCTAGGAGCGCCTGAATGGAGTTGAAATTGCCCACAAGTTTCTTAACTTCATCGTTAACTCCAGTCATCAACCTCACCTCCTCTTGTATGAAACTAAGCATCATGGAGGTTAGGTCCTCCACCACAGCAGAAACAATAGCATCAACCATTTTCAGGGATCTATGGGTAAGCAAAAGGTTTACGACAATTTGAAGAAGACAGTGGTTGCAGAGAGCCAGAAAATGAAATTCTCTACTTATAGACTATTTGAAAACAGCTTGAGAGGACTTTTCATTACCGTACGCGCGGAAGGAAGGAAGGAAGGAAGGGACTCGCTACCAGCCAGCTTTATTGAAAAGTCCAACTTACACCACTACAATTATAATATGAATTCATTATAGGCGTGTAGTGTCAAGTTGTTCCATTTTGCCTTGAGTAACTCAAAACCTGTTGGCCAAACGTTGTCCTCATCATAGCAACTAGATCCTCAAATCAATGCAAGGGACGACAGAGGAAGCAAGCAAGCACGTGGGAAGACAGCTCTATCTAGTAATAGCCGACTCAATATTTAATTAAAATAATGACTCAAATTTGTATTCGTGTATTAATTTAATTAAATGAAAATTTAATTAGCATGTATCTGTTGAACGCCGATACATGTGACATATTATATGCTAACAAAGTTAATTTAATATCATATTATAATTATGTAGGCTTGTTTGATAATCAGTTAATTGCATTAGTTATTAACTAACAGCTAATTATATCAGTTATATCAGTTAATTAGATATAATCAGCTATTTCCTTAGCAACTTCATGAAAACTATTTCTTAGCAAGTTTCAACTTCATGAAAACTATTTCCTTCTAAGCTAGAGATGCTGGATAGACTTCTTAGAATACCAACTTTTCAATAGCCAACATCCACCAGTTCACTCAATCTTCTTCAGTAGCACAAGCACGGAACATGCCTGTTATATTGAATTGAAGGGCATTGCGACTTCTCCTTTTGCAGAAACAACAACCAATCCAGCGTTGCCTCTTGCAACACACTCATGAATGGCATATGTTGTTGCTTCCTTAACTGAAAGACTTTTATACTCTATAAGGGCAGCAACATCTCTGGCGACAGTTCCAGGTATAATTGCTTCTCCTTTACCTGCGGCAGAAACTGCACAGAGATTGTTGGCATATGTCCCTGCTCCTATCACGGGTGTGTCCCCAATCCTACCCACCCTTTTGTTTACAATCCCGCCAGTAGAAGTTGCAGAAGCTAAGTTCCCATGGTCATCAACAACCACACACCCAACCGTTCCAATTTGGCTGTTTCCATCTGGAGTTGGAATTCCACTTCTCTCCTCCTTCTTAATGGGTTGCGTGTAATCAATCTGTATATGCAAGCTATTAGGGATATGAAAGAAGCCTTAAAATCAGTGATGTACATTAATAGGCTAAAACATAAATGATCTTGTTTATCAACGCATAATTGCCAAGCGACTTGGGTATATTCCTATCCAGTAACATATCTTTGGACCCCAACAGAATCTACAAACCATGAATGACAATGTTCAGTGCAGATGATTTTGCAACAACAGATTACAAAAAGCTAAGATCTTTGCTTAAAAGACGTCAAATTCAAAAGCGTCGAACCCGGACTCTGTTTGCTTCTTTTGCCTGCTTTAGCCTTTCAATGTTTTCTGAAGTAACGAAATCACTAGGATCCACAGTCTCGACACCCTTGTCAGTTCAAAAGATCAGATTCAGGCATCATTTTTTTCCAATTAAATCAACTCTATGAATCACAAAGTCAGTTATGCATTATATGTAAGAGAACCGAAAATTATTACAAAGAGTAGAGGCATCACTAAAACATGGAAGTATACTGAATAAGAATTAATTAAGAGTGCCAAGAAAAATGGTCAGAAGAGACCACTTACTTGCTCCCTTGCAAAAGCCTCAGCTCCATCGAATGCAAGATAAATATGAGGTGTCTTCTCCATGACCAACCGAGCCAGCGAAATGGGATTAACAACAGTGCTGAGACCAGAAACAGCACCACATCTCTTAGTCTTACCTTCCATGATTGAAGCTTCCATCTCAACAGTGCCTGCAGTGGTTAGAACTGATCCCTTCCCAGCATTATAATGTGGGCAGTTTTCCAATTCACGGACCTATACAGGATAAAACACTAGCAAGTAAATCATAATCAACTTTGCATCAAAAATCCCATGAACTTATCAGGATTTACCCATTTCACCATATCCCGAAAGCAAACAAATATCATATTTTTACACAAAAAAGAAAAAGATTGCTTTTTTGTCATCTGCTTATGAATTATGTTTGAATTCAATAGAAAAACCACAAAATAACCCCAGAGATAGATGCCCCTGAAGGAAAAATGTATGACTTAAATATACCACAAGCTCGACGACATCAAGGGGGTGCTTTTGGGCTTGGAGAGCGGCGACACCGATCTGGAGGCAGCGACGGAGGGTAGCTTCGCGAGGGAGGCGGCGCTCAGGTGGGAGAGAGAGAGGAATATCACCGGCGCCGCCGTGAATAGCTATTGCCCAGCCCATTTGGACGGCTTTTTTATCGTTATCTCCCCCCTCTAGTCTTGGGACAGTTGCAGCGGGCGTTGGAGCTATGACTATTACTCTCTCCTTCCCTCCCCTTTTAAATTGTTGTTGGCGCGGAAGACAATGGAGTCTTTTTTTTTAATTTATTTTATCCAATTTGCATGTGCTAATTACTTTTTTTTTTTTGGCATTACTTGGTCCATGTGTTTTTGCTTACAAATGTTGTCTTCTGTTTCTAAAAAATTGCCACATTTATTATACTTAGGTTGGTGCAACATCAAATTGGCCTTTTTTGTGTTGATATATAATGTATGACATATTAGTAGTTCAGCGTTGGCCTTTTACTAATTTTAAATATTTGGTTATCTCCTCTTATGTATATTTTCTATTTGTAAATTATGTTGTGGGACTTATTTTTCTTATTTAGTTTTGTGAAGTAAGTAACAAAGGAAAATAGAGCAAAGGGTGTCTTGCTCATCTTAGTCCTAAAAAGTTTCTGGAGATTGAAATTTGAAGGTTTGAATAAGAAATTTGAAGGATTGGGACTGCATTTAAAATTGGAGTAAGTTGACGGAGACACGTGCATCTCACTCTATTCTAGGAAACATATAAACGCAAATCGATTTGGATTATGTGTAATGAGATGCCGTTACTTTTTGTATAACAGTTACGTCAAAGATGAGAAATGCATGTGAAAGATTCGGTTTTTACAAAAAGACAAGAAAAAAGGAGCCACTCTCTTTGGTGCTAATGGGGAAAATCTTGTCTACCCTGCGCTGGTCCGATCATATCGTTGCATGATTGATTATTAGTGATCGATCTGTAAGAGGTCATTATAAGCATGTAGATGGTCCTCACCGCATTTTATATATTATAAAATATTATTATGCACAGTATCTATGAACAAAGCATGTCCTCTTTCGCTTAATAATATGTACGAGATAAATAAGACGTATGGTTGGACTGAGCAAGCATATAAAAAAGAAGCAGTTGTTGGAGTGATCTACTCACTACGTTGTGCTCTCCAGTTGCTAGTGCAACTTGAACAGATACAGACATTCCACAATGTTACAGCGTACTATTTGGACTGTTGCTGAGCAACTTGATGAGTAAATTATTCTTAACTCCCATAATGTTGGGACCTACTCTCCCGTCACCCTTTAGCTTAGAGTATTTATGCTTTTATGAGATGGCTAAGAAGGTTCTGCTTTTAGTTCACACTTTCTTTCTTTCTTGTGCATCCGTTTGACATTGTTTGTGTTGGACCCCGTCTCCGAGGCCCAACATTCGGACCCATCCAGCGTAGAAGACCCACAACCGAACACATATGTTAATCACAATAAGGAAAAATTCACTTTATAAAATTTGGGGTTGGCTCTTGATAAAAAATGATCCCTCGGATCTAACGATTCCAACGCAACTGGAATCGCTCAATTCGGGTTAGAAATGAAAAAGTTATGG
>JANZLF010000002.1:38421405-38433492 GCA_026546835.1 Erythroxylum foetidum
ATGCTTCTAAAGTTAAATTTTGAAGTGTCAAACTCCAGATTAAGGATAAATTAACATAATAACTCATAGTGATTAACTTAGTTAAATAATTAATAGCCTTCTTGCTTTACACACTTAGTTATACTTAGTTAAGTCTATCATTATTGCAACCTAACTTTTTAATCTTTCTAATATCCATACATCATTTTATTGATTTCTCTTTCTATACCTCTAAATGGAAGGTAAAATGTTATTTCTAAAAGGTCTTCTTGAACCATTTAAGGTGTTTTATAAATTTCACCTATTCTTATATCGACCGAAGAACAAGTGTATATAAGATGAATTAATTTTTTTAATTATTTATAATAATAAAAAGGCGAAGTTGTCAATATTTAAATGAATTACATATTAATTAGGAAAAGTAATTAAATAAGATGTACCTTTTTTCTCATCCTTTTATGTTAACTATGTATACATATCTACCATCTTTATATGTTATGGAAGGTAGACTACTAAAATTAAATATTTTCATATAGTCATAGACTGTGAATTTATTACATCATCTTCTATAAATTCCTCTATAAGGAAAGGAGTACAACAGGAAGTTAAGAAGAAACATTAGTCCTGTAATCACTCAACTCCTCCGTATTGCAGTCAAACTAGATCAATGGCAACCAAGAAAACAAAAGGACGACAAAAAATTAAGATAAAAAGGATTCAAAATGAAGATGATAGGCTTATTACTTTCTCCAAACACAGGTCTGGTATCTATAGAAAGGCAAGCCAATTGATATGATAAAAGAAACGTTCTATTTTCTTTCTTTTATTTCTTGTGACATGCTATGTTTATATACAGAGAAGATACAGAGAAATTACAGGGATTCTAATAAATGCTATACTAAAATAATTGCTATATCCTTATAAATCAGAGATTCATGGATACGCTATCTTTCCTTTCATAAGAATGTATAGCTCACTCCAACACTCCCCCTCAAGTTGATGCATAGATGTCTCAAATGCTCAACTTGTCGAGTGAGTTGTGAAAATCTTCTCGTGAAAGAGCCTTCGTGAGAATGTCCGCTAATTGTTCTTTATATTTGACAAAGGAAAATCGAATTATTGTTTCATCCAGATTTTGTTTGATGAAATGTCCATCCACTTCTACATGCTTAGTACGATCAAGCTGGACTGGATTCTGCGAGATGTTAATTGCTGTTTTGTTATCATAAAATAGATTCATTTCAGAATTAGGAGCAAAGCCAATTTCTATTACTAAATTCTTAAGCCATAGGAGTTCACATAGTCCTTTATCCATTCCTCAAAATTATGCTTCAACACTAGACAATGCCACCACTTTCTACTTCTTGCTTCTCCAAGTAACCAGGTTTCCTCCTATAAAAGTAAAATAGCCTGATGTAGATTTCCTGTCAGATACACTCCCTGCCCAATCTGCATCGGTATATCCGTCAATGTTCAAATGGTTATTTTTGGAGAATAAAATCCCTTTCCCTGGAGATGATTTCAAATAGTGGAGTATACGGATTACTGCATCCATGTGACATTTATTAGGGCAATGCATGAACTGACTCACAACATTTACAGCATAGGCAATGTCTGGGCATGTATGTGAAAGATAGATTAGTTTTCCAACTAATCGTCGATACCTCTCCTTATTGGTTGGCGGATGATCAACAAATGCACCGAGCTTATGATTTTGAACTATTGGGGTGTCAGCTGGTTTACAGTTCAACATCCCTACCTCTATCAACAAGTCCAACATATACTTCCTTTAAGAGAGAAATATCCCCTGCTTCAATCTTGCTACTTTAATTCCCAAGAAATATTTTAGTCCTCCAAGAGTCTTAATTTTGAACTCTGTTGCTAATTGTTTTTGAAGCTTAGAAATCTTATCTACGTCATTCCCCGTGATGATCATATCGTCTACATATATGATCAATGCAGTTACCTTTCTCTGTTGATGTTTCAGAAACAAGGTATGATCAGAATTGCTCTGTTGAAAACCATATTTTCTCATAATAGAACTAAACTGACCGAACCAAGCACGAGGAGATTGTTTTAACCCATATAGAGCTCATTGTAGTTTGCATATCACCTCAGTTTTTGACTCTGCTATGTATCCTGGTGGAATATCCATGTAGACTTCTTCTTCAAGATCACCGTGAAGGAATGTATTTCTTACATCAAATTGATGCAAAGGCCAATCTAGATTTGCTGCCAAGGAAAGCAAGACTCTAATAGTGTTTAGTTTTGTCACGGGTGAAAATGTTTCTTGATAATCAATGCCATGCACCTGTGTATACCCCTTCATCACAAACCTTGCCTTATATCTGTCAATAGTTCCATCTGCCTCGTGTTTGACAGAGAAGACCCATTTGCATCCAATTATCTTCTTCCCTTTCGGTAATGAAGCTAGCGTCCATGTTTCAGTTTTCTGTAAAGCATCCATCTCTTCCTCTACTGCTTTGACCCAATTTGGATCTTTCAAGTCTTCCTGTATCTGATTTGGGATCTGGAAAGATGATAGGGTGTATGCAAAAGCCTTCAAACGTTCTAACATGTTTTGAGAATTCACATAATTGGCAACAGGGTACTTCTTTCCCTTGCCCTCAAATTATGGAGAATACCTGTTTGGTGGTTTTCCACGATTATGCCTGAAAGGCAATACATAACCAGTAGAGGTATCCAAATTGTCAGTATGTAATGGTGATGTGACTGGGGAACTTACCTCAGGAACATTCTCAGGAGGAGGGACGTCAGGTACTAAGGAGATAGGGGATGTATCTATTTCTTCTTCAAACTCAGGCAGTTTAGGATTGGTCCTTGACCTGTAAATCTCATCCTCATTAAGTCTCATCACTTCACTACTATTCGAGGCCTATCCAATTCAAGCCTTCATCCTTATGCTTCCCTTGAAATGAAGAATTAGATATTGTAGAAGAAAAGAAAGTATTCGACTCGATAAATGTGACATCCACAATGACATAAGTACGCTTGTTGTTAGGATCATAACATCGATAGCCTTTTTTATGAGAGGCATATCCTAAGAAAATACAACGAATTACACAAGAATCAAGCTTACTACGCTGATTTTTGTGAAGATGGACAAAAGCAACACACCTAAACATGCGAGGAGGAATCAATAAAACACTAGGTAAGGGAGCATAAGCAAATAGCACCTGTAAGGGAGTCTTAAAATTTAAGATCTTTGAAGGCATCCGATTGAGTAAATGTACCACTGTAGTGACAGCATCATTCCAGAACAGATTCGGTATATGGGCCTTAATCAATAGTGCTCGTACAGTCTCCAATATGTGTCAATTTTTCCTCTCCTCAAGTCCATTTTGTTGTGGAGTCTGAGAACAAGACGTCTCATGTAAAAGACCATGAATCCTAAAGTATGCTTGAAATTGATGATTAACATATTCACCTCCATTATCGGAATGGAGGACTTGAAGCTTGGTGGAGAATTGAGTTTGAACCATTACATGAAAGGCTTGAAACACATTAAACACATCAGACTTATGTTTCAGCAAATACAGCCATGTCATCCTTGTACAATCATCTATAAATGTAACAAACCAGCGAAAACCAGAAGACGTAGCAATCGGAGAAGGTCCCCACACATCTGAATGGATCAATGAAAATGGAGTCTCACATTTATTCAAACTTATTGGATAGGAAACTCTATGACTTTTGGCTAAAATATATGTCTCACATTTGAAGTCCGACTCCCTTACACTTGAAAACAAAGCAGGAAATAAGTGCCTCATATAACTAAATGATGGATGCCTCAGTCGATGATGCCATAGACAGA
Source organism: Erythroxylum foetidum (assembly GCA_026546835.1). Lineage (NCBI taxonomy): Eukaryota > Viridiplantae > Streptophyta > Magnoliopsida > Malpighiales > Erythroxylaceae > Erythroxylum > Erythroxylum foetidum. The sequence goes on from JANZLF010000002.1 coordinate 38,425,220, forward strand.
TTTGCTTCTCTTTGTCATTATTTGAATAAGACATACTATTGGCTCTTCCCAAGTTGAAATCATCCATATAGTACAATCCCCCTCTCTTAGTACCACGCCCAATGATCTCCTTGGTGAGAATATCCTAGATAAGACAAAAAGTGGAATATAAGAGCACTACACAATTGAGCTCAGAAGTGATCTGACCAACAGATAATAATTTTTTTGCAAGTGATGGTCCAATTAAAGTATGAGATAAAGAGAGTGAAGGTGATAAATCAACAGTTCCTGCTCCTATTACTGGATGCACAACACCATTTGCATTAGTGATGTCTTTTCGCCTTGGTCGAGTTGTCTCCGAGAAGTCATTTGAGTCAAATGTCGTGTGGTCTGTTACGCCAGAGTTGATAATCCAGTGTTCATCATGACATTTGTTAAGACTAAGTAATGCTAGACCATGATTACCTTGATCTTGGAGAGTTATTGAAACATTTATAGATTCTTTATGTGAATCGAGGTGCAGTTTTGGCTTAGCAATAACTAGAGCAGCTTTACCAGAACCTCCAGTAGCATCATGTTGTTTTCGAGCCTTGAGTTCATTCCACCATTCTGGGTAACCATGTAATTTGAAATAAGTTTCACGAGTATGTTTTGCATTTCCACAATGAGTACAACCTTCTGTTTGCACCTTAGACCTGGGGTTCATATCTTGTTTTCCAATATTCATGGACAAGATCCCAGTTTTCGATAGTGATTGATGTTGTCCCGATCTTTCTCCTTTGGAAATCATAATAGCACCAGTTGTGTTCTCCATGCCTGTCATCATTACTGCCTGTCTGATATCTTTGTTGGGAAAATCAGGTATTTTTTCCTCTAAGGTAAACAACTAGTGAAGTGAACCGATTCGATAATACCTAGGAAAGACTGCCAAAAGGACTCCTAAGACAATATTACCATTCCACGTAAGACCCTAGGAAAGGGCGGAGGGGTCACAAACGGTCCCACTTAAAACCTGACCTCCTAGATAGAAATTACGTGCATAGTGTATTTATCACAACCTAAACACGTGTTCACACACGAATAGTAAATACACCCAAATAAATTGAACACAACACTACAAATATACCCGACAAATAATATTGAATACTATAAATGCAAAATAAATAAAAGGGATAAGGAAAGAACACACCCGAAAATTGATAAAGGAGTTCGGCTAATTTTGCCTACTTCTCCGAGCACCACTTAGGCAACCTGCTCTTATTAAGAAGAGAATACTAAATTTGATACGTCTACAACTTTTGAGTATTTTATCAAATTATTGAGATGGATAAGAGTTGGAGGGGGAGGAGGAGTTTTATATCTTAGCAAACTCCTCCCATTTTCATTCATTCCCAATATAGGATAGAAATTAAGCCACCAACCACCAACCAAAGTCAAAAAAGTACTAATCCATCAAATTCAAAATAATAAAACAATATAGATATATATAATAAATCATTAACTTGGTTTTTGTATTGATATACTCAAGCTTCAGCTCCCTTTCTTGTTGTACATCCCTCATAAGAAGAAAGAGCACTTGGAAACTCACAAGTATTGCATGCAATTTTCAATGCTATTGATGAATGATGCATCTTAATAATATCAGCCTGTGAATTGACTAAAAAAGCATGGGATATATTGCAGACTATTCATGAAGGATTCAAATCTGTGATAGCATCAAAACTACAGATATTAGTTGTGAGGTTTGAAGAACTGAAGATGGATGAAAATGAGAATATTGGAGATTTTTATGAAAGATTGCGAGATATAGCGAATCAGGCACACAATAAAAAGGGGATTGACTTTAATTCACGGCAATTTAGAAAAGAATGACAAATCAAAAATCAACTAAAGTAATTGGGTCTGAAAATTTAATAGAAAAACCTTGGTTTCGAGTCACTGATATTATCACTCTAAAATGGATCCTTGATATAAAATTGAGTTCATCAACAAACATTCATTGGGTGATATTTTTTCTTAAGTTTAAATGAATAGAAACATGTATTCTAAACATTCTTACAATCAACAACTTAGATACGATCTTAAGTTCAATTGAGTAATAGCTTTGAGAACTAAGAAATCAATGAATAAGACAATACATGTACAACATGCATTTAATCAAAATGAGTTTCTTTTTAGAATTTTCAACTCTAATGTAAAGATGGTAATCCTAATTGTCACTTGTGATTAGTAAACATGAACGTCATATTTCACTAATTTGGCTATTAAACGAATCAATTCCTAGTTGCGCTTCCTAAAAATCAACCAATTCAATCATAAAAAGCAATTCGGAAGGCACTCAATATTCAACAACAAAACAAACTTTATTGGAACATCTCACACATAATAGATGATAACATGATTTCCCTCAACCAAAACAAAGGATTTAGCTACTCATAACAAAAGTGAAAATTAACAAAGAAATAGCCAAATGTAAAGTCTCCATCCCTGGCCTTTCCTAGAAAATTCGAAAACTGCTAGAGAAATATTGTAGAAAATGAAAGACCTAACTATGGCAGTCGAAAATCAAGAAGAAAAATTACCGAAATGTAAAAACTATCCCTTAAAAGTGGACTGCGTGAATTGTAATGTAAATTCCCTTTTATCTCCTTCGATCTCCTCCTTTTCTCCACGATCTTTTGCAGATAATTTTCCTCCAGATTCAGGGGGTCGACCCCCATCAATAAGGATGCAATCTAATTATCAAAATCATAAAAATCTTAACTGAATCGAATATGTATTTAAAAACAGATCTTGCAGATAATTTTTGTCTTTGCACGTGCTCACGCTTAGTCACTGAATTTGTTCTGAATCTGGAATTTTCGGATTATCTTTGTTTCCTTTGCATTTTTTGATTCAATTTCATCTCTTAAGTACTGAAAATCATCTGAGAACAATTAAAAAATAATTCCATCAATTTTGAATATAATTTTAACACATTAAAGAGATTTATGTACAAAATAAGCACAAAATGACAACTTAACAACAACAGTTAGACCATAAAAATTAGTCCAGAATCTCCAAATTGTATTTGTCCATATAGGAAAATAAAGATATTGTAAAATTATATTTATTTTCAGGTACTATTCTTAAACATGAAAAGCATCATAATCAAAGTTGTAAGTAATAATACATCAACCAAGGATATCTAGGGCGAATATAATCTTCTTAACCCTTTTATTATCTTAAACTATACATGCATTTGAAATTTCAACTGCCATCAGATATTGTACGTATGTTCTAGTTCAATCTCGTGAGCAATGCGAAGAATGGGAGCGATGGAGCCAAGGGAGACGGGGATAACTTTGTTTTCAAAAACCTCCGATGAGAAGATCACATTGGTGGTGGCACTGCAGGATGCCTGCTGCACCAACTGCGGACTAGTTTCCATGTGATGACGACAACGACAACTAGTATACCGCTCAACTTATAGATATTTATATCTTATAAATGCTCTCTCAACACTAGCTAGGCAGCTAGTTTTGATTACCTATGCTCTCGATCGAAGCCATGAATATCCTGTCACGTACGCAAAAATCATACATCAAACATCTTCATTTTTGCATAACATTTTCTCTTAATAGAATATGACGTAAAGAACAATAATGCAATTATTAGAAACATAAAGAATGTTCATAAAAACCTGTAAGAAGCTAATAGGAATGGAGGTACAACTAACTAAATGGCCCAGGTCCATGCAAATAAGGAGTGCACCAAGAAACTTGTGGATTACATTACAGCAAATTAATTCAAGTCACAGCTGGAAAACATTTTATAATTACATTTTGAATTTGTTAGCAGTTGGAATTTTGTTAGAAATTCTTTCATTATGGCTGAAGTTACTCATCATGCTCAAATTCAAGAGGCTCTCATAAAGCTCACAACGAAGCAAGAGAACCAAGCAACTCTCTTTACCAATTAGAATGCCAAAATCGAGTCTTTGATAAACGTTATACATGATATTACTCCGGACCTGCAAACATTGGAAGCTCAAGTTGAGTAGCATCTTCCTTGACCTCCCACACCACCTGTTCAAATACAATAAGCCATTCCTCACCAACATCTACTTCCACCACCTAATAACCATCCCTTACTGAACTTACCTCCTATCAAGACATTGCGCCTTGATGTTCCACGATTCTTTGATGACAACCCAACTATGTGGATTTCTCGCATTCAAAGGTATTTTGACTATTACAATACTCCTAATCCTCAACGATTGTTGATTGCTTCATTACACCTCGATGGCCTTGCTTTAGATTGGTTTGACTAGATGTATAAGAAAAATTTAATTGTTGAATGGAATGAGTTTTTACTTGCCATGGAAAAACATTTTAGACCTCTGAATATGAAGACCATTTTGGTCAACTCTGGAAATTGATTCAAACTTCTTCCCTTACTGATTACCAACAACAGTTTGAACAATTGGCCAATAAAATCCCAGGTAACCCTGAACATATGTTAGTCAGTTGTTTTGTCTCAGGTCTCAGACATGATATTAGAAATGAAATCCAAGTCTACAAACCACAATATCTTATCCAAGCTATAGGGTTAGTTAAGTTATATGCTGATAAGTTAATAGATCATAGATTTACTAGCAGGCCTATGCATGACCAACATTGGACTAAACCATACAAACCCACCAAAACTGAGATGTTGCCTCCCTTGTTACCCATACCACAATCCACTAAACCTTTACCCACTACACCTATACCTCCTACATACCCAATTAAGAGATTGTCCACCATTGAGACGCTAGCTAGATAGGAAAAAGGCCTCTATTATAACTGTGATGAGAAATTTTTACAGACCATAAATGTAAGGCACGTCTCTTTCTTTTGTCGATTGAGGATGAGGATCTTGGAGTTACACTTATCGATGTTGGTACTTCTTCAAGTTCCCTAGATAGTCAGTCTCTCGAAGAGACACCTGAGATTAGCTTCCATGCCATGGTAGGCCAACTCTATTTGTGAACATTGAAACTAGAGGGATTGATATCTAATTTTCACACCCAAACTTTAGTTGACAGTGGGAGCACCTATAATTTTATACAAGAATAGGTTGCTAGATTCCTCAAGCTGCCTATTATCACCTCTCCACACTTCAATATGATGGTAGGAAATGGCCAAACTCTCTGTAAAGGATATTTTCCATTAGTTCCACTCCAATTAGGAGATGAAACTTTTGGCATTGATTTTTATGTCTTAATAGTTTAGGATGCTGATGTGGTCTTGGGTGTATAATGGTTAGAGTTGTTAGGCAAAGTCACTATGGATTATAAAAATCTCACTATGGATTACAAAAAAGTCACTATAGAATCCCATTATCAAAGGGAACTCTCCATTACAAGTTCAACAGGTGCAATCCAACCAACTATGACGGATGTCCCAAACTAATTCAATTTCACAATGTTTTCAGTTTTTTCCTTCATTGCAGATCCCATACTCCAACATAAGGTACATTATGTCCCTAGTTCTTTGTTGTCTTTACTGTTTGAGGATATATTCAAGGATTCAACTGCACTCCTACCTCATAGACTCATTGACCATAAAATCCATCTTTTTTTAAACACTCCCCCTATCAATGTCAAACCATACCGTTACCCTCACAACTAAAAATTTGAAATAGAGAAGTTTGTATCAGAAATGTTGTGTGCTGGTTTAATCCGCCATAGTCAAAATCCCTTCTCATCCCCAGTACTTTTGGTGAAAAAGAAGGAAGAGACTTGGCGTTTTTGTGTTGATTATCGAGCCTTAAATCTAGTTACTATCAAGGATAAGTTTCCTATACTAACTATGGATGAATTATTAGATGAACTTCAGGGTGCCACCTTTTTCTCTAAAATCGACCTTCGAGCTAGTTACCACCAAATTCGTATCCACTCTCATGATATTCCTAAAACAGCTTTTCGTACCTATGAAGGTCACTATGAGTTTCTTGTCATGCCTTTTGGTTTGACCGACGCTCCCTCCATTTTCCAAGCCAACACAAATATAGTCTTTAAACCATTCCTAAGACATTTTGTCATCATTTTCTTTGATGACATTCTCATTTACAACAAAACATTTGATGAACACCTTGAACACATGAAACTTGCACTTACTTTTTTATGGCAATATTTGTGTTGACAAATTTATTCTCCCTGTAGACTTTGTGGTGCTCGATATGGAAGAAGATAAGGAGATCTCAATCATACTTGGGCGACCATTCTTGGCTACTGGAGGTGCAGTGATTGACGTGCAACAAGGGAAACTAACCTTGCATGTAAATGACAAGAAGGTGAAGTTCAACATATACAAATCGCTCAAACATCCAAGTGATACACAGACTTGCAATCGAGTGGATGTCATACCCTCTTGCGTGGTAACATATTTTCCTTCCTTTATCTCTAAAGACCCATTATTGACATGTTTGGAAGGTATGTTTATTAAAGATGATATGGATGATGATGATGTTGGTTTTATGAAGGTACTGGATTTTTTTAAATGCTTGAAAAATTTTGATCAACTCGAGCCTTTGTTCCGTGTGAATAATGCTAATATTGTTGGTGATGTGAAAGATGTGCACCCATTGATTGATTTGAAATCCTTACCTGAAAATTTGAAACATGCATTCTTAGGTGCTAATCAAACTTTTTCTGTTATTATTTCATCTTCATTGACTCATTTAGAAGAAGAAAAATTACTGAGGGTGTTTGGGTTAGTCAATTTCAGACATTAAAGGAATTAGTCCTTCTATTGTATTGCATAAAATTTTGATGAAGGAGTCATTCACCCTTAGCATTGAGCCCCAAAGAAGGTTGAACCTATGTTGAAGGCATTTTTATCATTAGAATTAATGACATTTTCTCTTAATTTTTGGATTAATTATTGAGTTATATATATATTTTTCTTGCTAATTTGCTTGGTTCGCCTAAATTTGTATTTGTAATTGTCCTGTTTAATTAATATATATTTTTCTGAATTTTCTGTTTAGTTTGTGCTGCTTTGCATGAGGACAAGAGGTTTGTAAGCTGTGCGAAAATAATAGAAGAAAATAAAACAAAGAAGACCACGCCTGCAAGGGAAGAAGACAGCTCCAGCCACCACGCGTGCACAGCCAAGAAGAAAATGATGCCAATGCATGAGGGACTTTGGCAGCTATTAGAGACAACAGAAGCTAGCGTAGGCGTGAACTTTGGAGATGAAAGAAAACACAAGCAGACAACCAGCGCCGACCCAACAACAAAAGAGGGAGACTTGGCTGTTAAAGACAAGGGAAGAAAATCACGCATGCAAGGAACAAAGGATAGAAGCAAGAAGCTAATTCATGTGGGACCAGCTCTAGAGAAATAAAGGACAGCAACAAAAAAATCAAGGAGGGGACCACGATGTGACACCACCATGAAGACTCTTCTTTTGGTTGAAATTCCATTCTACATTCACGCATATAGGAAGAAGGGGCTCTCAACATCAACGTAAGGGACCCAGCAGCTCTCAACTCTTCATCTACACTCACGCAGATATTATGGCAGCCAAGAGTTACATAAGACAAAAAAGAAAGACAGCTGGTGGTTTAAAGAGGACTCCCGATGTTTCAGCAAAGAAGCATGCAAAAGCACTTACTCTTTAAAGAACTCACTCCAATCACGCAGGAGGGCCCACTCTCCACTAAGATTTTCCAGCATATTCACGTTACACACTAGACTAAGGGAGGGGGGCCACTCAACTCTCCAATTACTCTTGATTTTCTAAGCCATTCACGCACATCAAGGATTGGCTCCATTCTTCGTACTCTCCACTCAGGCAAAACCAAGTGAGGGCTCCATCTTGGTCATCAAGAGAACTCTCCATTATTCATTTTAACAAGAAGATCAACGTCATTCATTAGCAAAAGGAGGGACCAGCTGGAGAGGAGTTAGGGAACGCTCACCAGGCGAGAAAGCAAGCAGACTCAGAAACTCAGTGACACAACATTAGAGGGAGATCTGAAACTCATTCATTTTCTGTTCTATTATTTAATTTCTCCTAATGTTGTTTGCTGAGTATAATTTCTGTAGTTTTTATCCTACCATGAGTGAGTAGTTTTCCCAAAGTTTCAAGGTTGGGGCAAGCTTTTAGTTAATTTTATGGATTAAATCTGGGTTTATTTATTTGTATGGATTTTTGGATTTGATTTCTCTGTTTGAAATTAATTTTTCTGGTATTGTGTTTGGCCAACCATTACTTGACGTTAGTTGTTAATTGAAGAACCGATAGGTGAAAATTAATAACGGA
>JANZLF010000002.1:38447347-38460317 GCA_026546835.1 Erythroxylum foetidum
AATTCTTAATTTCTTTCGATCATATTTTAAATTTTTAAATTTTATTTAATCTTTAACTAATTTTATAAAGGTTTAATACTTTTTAAACTATTTAAATCTTAAACTTTTTGTCTTACTGGTTTAAATTTCGATCTATTTTTTAAAATATTGTTAAAAATTGAAACATATGATAAAATTTATAAACAATTAAGATTAAATTAAAAAATCTAAATTATAATTATTTATTCTACTTAATATAATTTCGGTTGAATTTTTTAAGTTTTAATGCTCTCATCTTATCGATTTAATTTTTTATCTGATTTTTAAAATATTGGTTAATTTAAATATTATTGAAAATTAATTATTAAAAAATTCATCTGATTCAACTGATTTAGCCATAAAATCTTGAATCGTTCATTTTTTAGGTTTGATTTTTAAATTTTTGGTTTAATTTATTTTATAATTTTATTGTCAAAAACTAACTAGTTTATTAATTAATCGATTAATTTTTATAAATTAATAAACTCTTATAAACTAAAATAAATAAATAAATTTTTACGTAATAATATTTTTAATTAAACTTCAAATTTTCAATTTCTTTTGATTATATTTTAAATTCTTCAATAACTATTTAATACTAACTAAATCGTTTAAATCTTAAATTTTTTTGTCTCATATCGATTCCAATCCATTGTTATTTATAAACATATGATAAAATTTATAAAAACTTAAGATTAAATTAAAAAAATGTAAATTCTAATCCCAAATGAAGAAGTATCACAAGTCTGGGCCTGGCTTGAGGTCGGGCCGACCCGACTCATTAGATTCGGTCCTCCCTTTCTTTCTCCACATTCTTCATGTCTCTGAGACTTTGGTTTTGGTGGGAAAATACAGCAACATTTGCTTCTCTCTTCCATTGAATGCTCGCCATCCGCCTCATTTCACGTCCTGGTCCTTCTGTTTTACCGCTTTCACGCCTCTGCTCTAGTATTAAGCTTTCATCTCTCTGCCTAAACCCTACATGCGCCATGTCGTCTCGCCCCTCTGCCTTCGACGCCCTCATGTCTAATGCTCGCGCTGCTGCTGCTGCCAAAAGCAAACCTCAACCTCAACCTCAATCTCCCAATAAACGCAAATCACCCCTATCCCAAAAACCCGTCACTTCCGCTCATAATGATTCTGACAAGATTGAACAGGCTAGTGATTCCAGAAATTCTGATCAGACAAATGCAAAGAAATTGCGCCATGAGAATCAAGTTGTGGAGTTGAAGAATAAGATTGAGTTGTTGAAGAAGAAGGCAACAGATTTTAGTCCTAAAATGGTGGCAACTTGGGAGAAAGGGGGAAAGGTTCCGTTTGTGTTTGTCTGCTTGGCCATGGATATGATAGCCCAGGAAACTCGAAGAATTGTCATTACTGATATTGTTTGCAACATGTTGAGGACAGTAATTGATACCACTCCCGAAGATTTGTTGGCTGTTGTGTACTTACTAGCTAACAAGGTTGCGCCTGCACATGAGGGAGTGGAGCTAGGGATTGGGGAGGCCATCATTATTAAGGCACTTGCTGAGGCTTGTGGAAGGACTGAGAAGGAAATTAAGAAACAGAACAAGGTAACAGTCACTGTTAATGTTTTGTTTGTTTGTTACTGGTTTGAATTTTTTGACCTGTTTGTAAATATTTATGATTGGCAGGAAAAGGGAGATTTAGGCCTTGTTGCAAAAGCAATCCGCTCATCTCAGTCTATGATGCGAGTGCCTGATGCATTGACTATCGCCAAAGTTTTCAACACATTTCGATTGATTGCTAAGGTTGTTCCTTTCAGAGTTTGCTTTGCTATGTTGAGTACTCATCTCAAGCTAATTGAAATTACAAGAGGAAATCCCAATGTCTTTGCTTACTAAAACAAAACGTTCTGCTAAGATAGTCTGCTATTTTCTAAGGGAATTTGTTTTGATGATGGTGGCATTGCAGCTAAATTTCAGTCATCTAGTGCAAACCTTTTTCTTACTTTGTATATGAAATAAATGATCTACTTTTTTGTCTCTCAGAAATTTTGTTAACATGCCATTTTCTTTCTGAGTCAAAAAATTCATTTTTTAACAAGTATTAATCATTGTTAAAAGTATTAATCATTTTTGAAGGTTCCTTCTACGCCTACACTGTCATCTTCAAGATTTAGGTGAGCTCAGGAAGCACTTTAGAAAGATGATTGACACAATGATTTCAAAGGGGAAATTAACAAGTTGAATTTTAAAGCAACTTTCTTCTTGGAAAAGAAATTGCATCAGATCTATTTGGTTGGTGAAATGACATCAATGAAACTGATAGGAGGAAATGAGGTTCTTGTTTTCCTCTCCACGTCCTTTACTTTTCTTTTCCAAAGTATCCTTCCCCCCATCTCTTATATTATCTTTTTCACCTAAGCACCTTTCTGTGACTTATCTATATTGTCACCACCATATCAGAATCCAAGCTCACTAAATGTCAGTATACAAATTATAATGAATTGATTATGAGATGCATAATTTTATTCATTGTTCCAAATTTGTGCACAGTTGATGTGGATATGGTGTTGGATTCTGACTTAAATTTTCCCAAGTATTCATCCATTGCAGCAATGTAGTTGACACTTGTCCTGCAATATTTTTTAAAATTAGCAGAAGTTTGGTAGGTTATATAAATATTCGTTTTTCTAAGATATGAAATATATAACTGTGCTCTATTCCTTCTTTTCTCATCCATTCTGTGATCATTGCTGCCTCTACTTCTGTACGACTGCCACTGTTTGTTATGGAATATCATAGCATGATCTCCCTTAAAGGGTCATATGCTATAGAAATAACACGAGGTTCTGTCTATATTATCTGTTGTTTGAACTAGTAATTTACTCTAAGAAAGTGTAGGGTTTCTGGTTTTCATTTTGGTTCCATTAAATGTTGCAATGGGTTCACTGATTTCAACTGTGATTATTAGGCATTGCAATTCATGTTTTCCTGGCTCTCTCTCAAAAGAGGAGACAGGCAAGAAGGATATTTTGGTGCTTTATGGTTGGAACATACTAGTTATTATTATCTTAGAGCCAAACTGTCCTAAGTTTTCATGAATTTTAAACAGGAAGCTGGGAAGGATAGTCAAGACAAAAAAAAGAACCATATCAAGGCACTTCTTGTTGCAGCTACTGATTGTGAACCTCAGTATTTAATTCGCTTGCTTCAGGTTGATTTGTTATCTTGTTAGCTTATATCTCTTGGGTCTATTGGCTTCTTTAACTTGTTACAAGTTTTCTTTTTAAATTCATTTGCAGTCAAAGCTGCGAATTGGATTGGCTGAACAGACTCTTTTGGCTGCATTGGGACAAGCTGCAGTTCATACTGAGAAAAATTCTAGACCACCTTCAAATGTCCAGTCTCCTCTGGAAGAGGTCAGTTAATTTCTTATAGACAAACAATAATCATAACTACCACGCAACTTTACTATAACATTTTGTGAGATCGTTTACTAATTTGTTTCTAGTCTGTGAGCCTGTAGAAGCAACTGTGTTGGAGGCCTCGTTTATACTCTCCTTAGCTAATTAATACTGCTACTAGTTTGGAATGTTGTCATGAGATCCAATCATAGCTAGGTCCTTACTATGATCCTTGCTATTTTGAGTCTCTCCCATTGTGAAAGTAGTGTGTTATTGTTTTAAGTATGCTGGTTGATTCTAAATTGTCCAGCCATGAAATTCAACAAAAGGAGGTTGAAGCTGGAATACTGTTAAAGAGAAATTGCTAAAGTAGATGAGTTGGTCCAGCCTAAAAACCTTTGAGATTTTACATATCTTAGGCCCAAACATATTATCTTCGGTCCCATTGCACCTTTTTTACTTGGCACTGTTGCAGCTTTCCGCCTAATAGACAGAAAAAACAATGCCTGGACATTCTATGTTTGTGTTTGAAAATAGTGAATAAGAATGTGGGCAGTTTTTGCCTGCTTTAATTATCTGAATATGAGATTAAGAATTGAATTTTTTTGTGTAATTAACAATTGCTACGTCCAAGTTGATTGCTTCCTTATGAGTGAGACTGTTGTCATATACTATTCTTGAGACACTGCAAGCTAGTATTATATTGCAAAAAGCAAAGTAGTACAAGATTTCAAGTGCACTGGATAATATGGAATGGCTGCAAAATGGATCCATGATGTGCAACAAATTTGGAGTGCACAACTATTCTTTGAGTTAAAAATTACTTGTTGGAACAATTTTTTGAAGCAGCAGGCTAAGATTGAGACCTAACGTTCATTTAATGGGTTGTGTTGACAAAGAAGAGATTTGGATGATATGTGATAACTAGGGTTTGGATAGTATTTGGGTTGTTAGCGGATTCAGGGATAAAGAGATGTAACATAATTTTAATTCCATACTCAAGGAAATGTCAGAAATAGAGGTTGGCATGGTTTGACGACCTATATAAATATTCTACTGTTGTAAAAAAATCTAAGGAGATAGGCGAACATTAACTCAAGTATTGGTCAAAATTTCTTTGATGATTAATTTCTTCTAATATATATCGGCCTTTGTTATGGTGTTACACCTTGGTCTTATTTGTTTTTTTCCATAAAATTATCTTTATTGATATGCTACTAGTTTTTCAGATCATGCAGTGATGAAGATCATGTCATGTGAAACCTTTCATGTGGCTTTATGTTTCTGAATTTATTGTGTGATTTTATGATAGTTGTTCATGGATATTGTTTATTTCAGGCTATCAGGATAATCAAGGAAGTCTACTCTGTACTCCCTGTTTATGACAAAATTATCCCAGCTCTTCTTGCAGATGGTGTATGGAACCTTCCTAAAACATGTAGCTTTACACCAGGTGTCCCTGTGAGCCCTATGCTAGCAAAGGCAACTAGAGAAGTTTCAGAGATCATAGACAAGTTCACGGATATGAAATTTACTTGTGAGTACAAGTACGATGGTGAACGTGCCCAGGTGATGTATTAGTTATGCTAGATCAGGTTTCTTCTGTATAATGGATGTATGTTCATTTGATAATTCCAATCAATTGTGATGCAGATACATTTCATGGATAATGGTTTGGTTGAGATATACAGTCGAAATGCGGAGAGAAATACTGGAAAGTTTCCTGATGTTGTTGCTACAATCTCGAGGTTGTCTTCATATGCTGCTAGGAATTGTGTTTTATTTGTGATATTTGCATGACATTTGTTTTAAGTTCTCTTAAAAATCATTGATAATTACCTTGTAACTTTTTGTCCCAATGTTAAAAGTCATGTGCATAAACGTTCTCAAATAGTACACACCCCCAACTTCTTGCTTTCACAGGAAGTTAGTTTTTTCTTTCATCTTTTCTTTTAGGAGGGATAGGATGATACCTTTTTATTACATTACCTAGGGACATATGTTTGTAATTTTAGACCTTATCCTATTGCTCTTTATTGAGGCATAACATATGTAGGTTTTCTGCTATAATTGCAATCCCCTATAAAAGTAATTTTGAAGCCTTTCTTTAATCTTTTTTTTTTTCCCTTTAGCGACTTCCAAGTTTGTTTTTTCTTAACTGTCTGAATGGTTCTTTTAGATACGCCTGGGAGCTTGTGTTTTATTTTAGTGTAGTAAACTGTTTACTTGGTAGTTCCTGACACTAAAACTCAAATCAGATTAAAGAAGTCATCTGTCAAATCATTTATCTTGGATTGTGAGCTAGTTGCATATGATCGAGAAAAAGAGAAAATCTTGCCCTTTCAGGTATTAGTTACAATAAAACCTCATCTCTTTGCAAATTCCTTGTCTGACTCTCTGATGTCTTTTTGAATCATTACTGATACTTTTCAAAGAAGTAAATGCACCAACCCCCATAATGCCATATTGCAAAACAGTTTCTGAAACTCGGGTCGGTGTTTCTTGGAATAACCTTGACCAACCTATGATACTCTGCTTGATACCTTATTTCTTACCCAAGAAATATGTCCAAATGCATTGCGTGATGCCTCATATCCTTCTCTCTCTCTCTCTCTACTTCCTGTTTCTCCTTAAAGATTGTAACATTTTCACTGGCGCTTCACCAAATTGGACACTTAGTTTTCCTCATTCCTTGTACATCCTTTTACAGCTCTTTTAGCCTACTTTAACACTTTTCGCTCAAGCTCTTTTGACCTAAAATAACTTTTTAAAAAAATTATGGCAGGTCCTTAGTACTCGGGCCCGCAAAAATGTGGTCCTGACTGACATTAAGGTTGATGTCTGCATATATGCCTTTGATATGTTATATCTCAATGGTCAACCTTTGATTCAAGAACAACTTGAAGTTCGGCGAGAGGTACATTTTTCATTGTTACAAGTTCATTTTCAAGCATGCAGCCAATGCTTCTATGCGTTGGTGTAAGTTGTTGGTAGCAAGCCTTATCAATTTTGTGGTCTGATTTACATTTGAGTGGAGAAATTGTGAAATTATTTGGTAAGCCTACTGGTAATCATAAAGGCTTGGACAGTGTTGAAACGTATTTGAAATCTGCTATTTGCTAATAATTACGTCATATTTCTGTCCGACTTCCTATTTGCTTCATTATGTTTTTAAGAGCTTTTGATACTGCTATTGCTCTTTATTTGTAGAGTTTACTAGTAAAATTTACCTATGCTGATGTCATTAACTTGAAGAATCCAGCCTCTCGCCCTCACAAAATATTTAGAGCTGTATGGTCACAAGTGCATGTAAAATTTGGCAATTTTTCTTCACGTGGATGTTCCCAATAAGCTTACTTTGAATATACCTTTTTAAAGAATTTATATTCCAATGCCTAAAGATGTAATTCTGTGACACATAACTCAGTATAGTTCCTATCTGATTAAAAAACTAAAGTTAAAGGAACTTTAAATTTGAAATGGTGTTAAATGTTTTTAAGTACCAATGGCATTATATTACCCAAACTGCAGTAAGAAATAGCCTTTGCTCTTGAGTTAATAGTTGTTCCTTGAATCAGGAGCTATTTCCATGGGTGGTAATAAAGTTACGAGATCAAATCCTTTATCTTGTGGTGTTTATGGAAAGATAAGATAACGAAAGCAGAATTTAATTACTGTGAATTATGTAGATCTCTCCATAGTTGAAAAGATAAGATATCGTTGTTAATTTAGATATATAACAGTTTATTGGTTACACTATCTAAACGATAACAGCCTTCCTCTTATACACTCTGAGTTGTATGGTTGTAAATGCTTGTGTAACTAGCTAAATGATAAGAGTCAATCACACAGACACACTTTAGAGCTGTTTGGCTTGGCTGTAAATGCTTGTACTAGTTGTTGGTTATTTGATTAATGGAAAAGCCTTGGTGTGACTGATATAACACTGACAAGTTGATCTTGTTAGCATCTAAAATTGAACCACCAAAGTTTGATTGTGCGTCTGTGTTTAGTTCCACTTTGATTGAAAGTCTAGTTTTCTTATTATGAATTATATTAGATCTCTGCTGAACTAATGGAAATGATGATCTAGTAATTTCAGTCTAGATTGAACGTAAATCCAAACTAGGGTATGCTTACCGGTTCTTTCTTTTGCAGCGTCTTTATGATTCATTTGATCAAGAACCTGGACATTTTCAGTTTGCAACAACAATAACATCAAATGACGTTGAGGAAATACAAAACTTCCTTGATGCCGCGGTTGATGCAAGGTAATCATCTCATGATTTTGATTGCTTTTGACAGAATTTGAGATTTGAGAAAATATTTTCTACATTACTTGTTTACAATTGTACGAAAGAGCCAATTATGTATATGTTACCCTAATAACTAAAAAGGAAATAAAAATAATTAGATCCCATGATCATGCCTAACTAAATATGATAATCTAAATAGAAAATCCTAAAATAATCATGTTTTCCCTGTAGTTTTCCTTTTTTAAAAAAATTAATTAATTTTTAATCATTCTCAAACTTGGAATGTGAAACTCCTTTTTTTCTAATTTCCTTTCGCAAGTTTTCTCTTTTACCCTTAATATTTTAGTTCCAAGACTTCACAGCCTTTTAGTTGATTAGGATTAATGAATAAGACGCTCAAAATAGTAAAATGAAGATGAAATCAAAAAGCAGAAAGCTTGATTGAGTAGTAGTTGATTGTTAGTGGACGCAATGAGTAAATGAAAGGTGACAAGATGGCCTGAAGTTTTCAGTGGTTTTGGGAGCAATATCAGTGAAAAGGTTCCAAAAAATATTCCACTAAGTGTATATCTGAATTATGGACTTGATATTAATGAATAACGAACTTAATGTCACCTCAAAAAGATTTTCTAGAAGTTTTTTGTTTAACGAGCTTTGAAAGGGATGGTTGTTACTTGATTTCCAATTTAAACTTAATTCAAATGTCTCACTACTACTAATACCATTAACTTGGATAATGAGATTGGTAGATAGAAGTGTGTTAAAACTTGTTAAATTTGTGTTTGGTATAGCAAGCTATTTTTGCAATTAAAGCATGTTTTTCTAGGCGTTCTGGTGCTGCCTGTTAATAGCAACAAGAGTCAGGAAGGACTCACTTGTGTTTTGGAAATGATGTGATCCCTTTGTTTAGTTTTTTTTTTTCATGAGGCTGTTTAGTGATTTGGTAATAACTTGTAAATTATATGAAACCAGTTTTGTTTTCAAATCTTATTCTTTATATGTCTTCTATGCTAGAAATTACTACTGTTAGAATGTGTGTGAAGTGCCCCATAACTACACCTTGAAATCTTGTTGGTTTTGATGGAAAGCTCTGCCTATTTTTGCAGTTGTGAGGGATTAATTATCAAAACCTTAAATAGAGATGCCACCTATGAGCCTTCTAAGCGATCAAATAACTGGTTAAAATTAAAGAAAGACTACATGCAAAGGTAAGGCAAAACATATTGGCAATATATTACATAAAGTTAGTTTACAAATTTTGGTTTGCGCACTGCAGCCTTGGTGATTCACTGGATCTAGTACCTATTGCTGCTTTTCATGGTCGTGGGAAACGCACAGGTATATGTTTGTTGATGATTAAAACTATTACCCTTGTTGTATTTCAGTCCAAAGTTCTGCATGATTTTTTCCCCTTGGAGGGAACAGAGTTGTGATCAGTGGAGGGAAGCGAGTGAATTTCATTGCTAGCAACTACTTATTTGTTATGTGGAGCTATTTTTCTGTAGGTTTCTATGGTGCTTTTCTTCTTGCATGTTATGACAGCAAGAACGAAGAATATCAAAGCATATGTAAAGTAGGTACGTGAGAATTGACCTTTCTATTGTCTCAAGGGCATGTAAATTGTTTTGAACAAGTAATATTATTTATTCCTCTCGATCTTTCTCTGGTCTAAAGGCACTGGGTTCACTGAAGCAATGCTCAAAGAACGATCCGATAGTCTTCGTCCTAAAGTGATTCCAGCACCAAAGGTCTGTGCTGAACTTTCACTGGATTTCTTATTTGCGACTTTAATATACCAACATTCTAGCTGTTTCCAGCCATACTACAGGTGTGGAGAAACAATTGAACCAGATGTGTGGTTTGAGCCTAGTGAGGTACTATATGTTTCCTTTTATTTTTTTCTGGATACACATTTAGTTTCACCTCTGTTCTGGTTATTAATTTTTGGTTTAATTAGGCTGAATTTGTTTTGGTGGTTTATGAGATCTTATGTCTTGCTGATGACTCTTGATAAAGTTCTCTTTTTAAATTTCACATTACTGAGTTTTTTATAACTCAATAAACCTTCATTTTCCTTGTAAAAACTTATATCTTTATAATCACAATCAAATGTTTTCCAAACTTCCTTTTCCTTCTATTTTAAAATTTCAGTAACTTCTGTTTTATGAGGCCAGGTTATGAATTTATTGCACTACATTTCCTCTTTGAACTCTTCATAGTGGACGGCTTGACTGGATGGTTTTGAAGTAAGCTGCAATCAGTATTGATTAGTTATTTCCCATTAATCATAAACATGTATTTAGAATTTCAGTGTCTCATTACTTCGTTTATAGGTAGTGTGAAATATATATTTTTCATCTTTCAATTTGTCTTGTGTTAAGACTTCAATGGGGAATTTAAATAATGGCAGATTTCTAATCCTAGAACAGGTCAGAAATTGAATAAAACAAAAGCAGGGAATGATTGTTATGTGTTAAAGTTAATTAAATTAATTTCTATACTCAGTAATTGAAATCTAGAATATTCATAGTATCACTAATGTAATTTAAAATATTCTTGGTATCTAACTTCTTACATTTGTTATAATATTTCTAGATTTATTGCAGTCATCCTTTGGTTTGCAAGAGTTAGTAGTTCTTCTATTTCATATATGAAAGGAGCTATGCACAGATCAAGTGGTCCAAACATTGAGAATAGGGAAGAACTGGAATAGGAAAAGATAAGACTGTTATACCATTTTAGTTGAAACACAAATTTCATTTAAATATCATAAAGATTAGTGAGATTCATTTTCATCATTTTGAATATTTTCTTCCATTGATGTTTTTGCATCTTAAGTTCAACATGGCTACGTCGTTGAGTCAATAGCATACATTAATGAAGTGTTGGACCAAAAAGACGAGAGATACATGACTACATCTGCATTACTGCATCTGCATTAGGCATCTGCATTACGACATCTGCATTACTATCCGCCCCCCCCAGACCTTACTTCATTGTGGGACTTCGGGGTATGATGATGATGATGATGAGTGGATATATGTAGGTGCGATTTTTAGGCACTCAACACAGGCTGGTGGGTATGTTACAACCTCTTTTGTTCCAAATTGTTGCGTATCCATTTGCTTCCTTTTCTTATCTAGTGGACCCACTGCACCTTTGGATTAGACAACAGGGTGACTTGTTTTTAAAAGACTCACCTTATCGTCATTATGCATAACTTATACTTGTTAATTATATGGGATTCAATCTCGGGGATATGAAACTCTTAGCTGTTAGAACAACGTCAATCAAGGACATTGCTAAAAGGCTCTATTACATCAATTTTATTGTATAAGATGTTGATTTTTCCGAGCATATCATTTATCTGAGTTATTATTTTCTGATGATCAAACAGGTATGGGAGGTGAAGGCTGCTGACTTGACTATCAGTCCAGTTCATCGTGCTGCAATTGGTGATGTTGATGCTGACAAGGTTTGTCTCTGATCATTTGTTAACTAAGTTTCATTCTTCATTAAAGAAAGATTAGAAACCAGTTAGTCACATTTTTCTGACATTAAGATATGTTCTACAACTAGGTATCACAGTGTTATGCTTTTCTGCTTTTACCACTGTTTAGTGAGGCATTCCGTGAATGGTATTCTAACTGAATTCTACAACATGGAAACACAATTGGTCTAAAAAGTTGGGTATCTATAATGAAAACACACCAAGTCTATGTCAATATCTATGTGCGATGGTGTTTTAAAGTTCCTGTTGGCTCCTGCATCTTAAAAATAGTGGTGATCTTGCTCAGGGTAAAAGTTATTGTACTTCTAGATTCTGTAATAAAGACGACCATAGATTTTATTCAGCTTCATATCTGTGAGCTATTTACAATATTCTCAATTTGTGATTTTTATGTTCTGGTTGATTGAGCAATTTTGAAATAAACCTGGGAATCTCTTCAGTTGCATCTTCTTATTTTACCTTTCTTGCGTCAGGGTATTTCTCTCCGGTTTCCACGCCTAGTTAAAGTCCGAGAAGATAAGAATCCAGAGCAAGCGACTACATCTGATCAGGTAATGGATGGTCTTGCTTTATGAAAGCGACCTTTATCTTGCTTTCTTAGTGCCTTCTATCTCTTATTTTCAGGTCGCTGACATGTACAGAGCTCAAAAACATAATCACCCGAACAATCAAAATGTTGAGGAAGACGATGAAGAATTCTAACTATAACATAGAATATTCATTAATGGAGATCAGATATGGTAGTCGATGTCAATTGTTTTAATATATCAGAGACAGAACCAGCAACCAAGACCCTGCGTTGCATTGATTTGAATTACAAATGTCTCCCATGTCTCCTTTACATACCCCCCACAGAGAAGAAAACTAAAACCCAGTATGATAGAGAGAGCTTCCGTCGTATCAAATGTGGCAGCCACAACATAGGTAGAAGAAACAGAGATTGGTCACCAAGACAATGGCCTCGAGAACAGAAACAATCTTGAACATCAAATCATCAATCAACCATAGCTGCAGCGCATGCCTCTTCCACTTAAACGCAGACCTCCAAAAACTCCATCGCCATCCCCATACCTCCTTGAGTTTCAACTTCCTGAACATCCACAACCTCCGCCGCCTACCACCACCTTTGGCGATCTCATCGCCCATTCAATTCTCTCACGACACCAACAACCTTCTCTTACCTCTCTCTCTCCCTCTCTGTCTCTCAGACAGAGATGTGGGTCGTTTTCTGTTTTCTTGGACGAGCGAGAGAAGAGGGAGGAATATAAGGCGCATGCGAGGGTAATCTTGTAATTGTGGGTAAATAAAAACTGCAAACGCGTCTTACAAATATTCTCTGCTTTTTGACAAAGTTAAATGCTCCAGACGGGAGAGTAGTATTGGACCAGTGGTAGACTAAGAAGCTTCGAAAATAATTTTTTTAAAATTATTTAAAAAGAATTTATGAAATTAAAAAAAACCCCAGAATCTTATAAATACTATATACAATAATAAAACACTTATTTTTTAAAAAAATTGTCATAATTTTAAAATTTTCATTTTTAGTAAACACAGACAAAATTCACTTCGCATACCAGTAAGAATTGTTATACATAAAACAAAAATTAGTAAATGTTAACTTCTAAGTGGAAATTAAGTTTCACAAATAACTAAGGTTTCCAAAATTATAAACCGGTAAAACAAGAGATTTAATTAGTATTAGATCGTTATAAAATTGATTAAAAATTGAATAAAATTGAAAATTTAAAAAATGATTAAAAAAGATTGTTTTTACTTAATGAAAATTTTAAAATTTAATTGAGAAAAGATAAATGA
>JANZLF010000002.1:38479923-38540800 GCA_026546835.1 Erythroxylum foetidum
TGTCTTGATTTATTTCAATCCACAACACCTGAAATAATTTCTTAACCAATTCTATACATTTTATTATTATCAAAACACAAGTGAAATTTAATTTGTTAACCACCATTGATCCAACATTCTTGAACCTTTGGTAACCTGGGTTGGGATCTCTTCTACCCAATAGAGCAACGTGCATAATGGGACTTAACTCCTGAACAAGAACCTGCAGGGTAATCGTCTATGCTATGCATGCAGCTCATGGGAGGGGGCAATAACGCAAGCCTACATGTACAACAAACAATAAACATACCTACACTTTCGTTGGGTTTTCTTGGCACATCACGCGTAGTATCACAAGCTTTCTCGAGCTAGCATCCTGCAATTTTGTCGTTGTTCACAAGAAATCGTCAGCCTTTCTCCTGTTGTGACTCGTTGGTACCCCACTTCTTAGCCTGGCGTTTTAAGCTTTGACAAGTCCAATATTTTTCTTTTCTAATTGGGTACTTCAACCTTCTACAAAGCCTTCTCCTTCAAAATCACACCTCCCTTATTTGCCTCAATATTAGATTATCTTTGGACGTTTAAGTTTGGACAAGCGTGGTTAAAATTACACTTCAGCTTCCATTAGGACCACACCTTGTATTGTGCGAGTATCAACAATTTTTACATGCACAAATTAGTCATGTCTTTGTGTTCGTGCTGGTATTACTTACAATCTCTTCGGTTGACCTTTTTTTTTTGGTCTTATCTTCATTATTATTAACATAATTAGTTTATTATAATAATTATTACTATTATTATTATTATTATTATTATTATTTAATCATTTGTATTTTTTATTTCTATTTGTAGTTTTATTTTTATTTTTATTTGTAAATTTTGGTTTTATTTTTAACCCTCTTTGGACAACGTAGTATATTGAGCGGCCATCAAAAGATTTTCTTGCTCAAATCAGAGTGTGTTTTCACTTGCATGCCTTACTAGTAGAGGCGTCCTTCGGTTTTCATTACTGTTTTATTTTTGTTAGTATTATTATTATTATTATTTTATTTTATTATTATTTTTAGTATTTTCTTTATTGTTTATTATAATTATTATATTTCATTCTTACTTTATTAGTTCTGTGGTGGGGTTTATTAGTTTTAGCTTTTAAGGATTTCTTAGGATAGTACTTGTGGGAAACATAAGAGACATGGGTTAGGAAGGATGGCTTCAGATCGAGCAAATGAATTCAGTGCAAACTGGTCAGTACGCGCAACTTGTAGGAATAAAGACGAAGATGATTTAATAAAGATAGGCTCTTGGAACGTGAGGACTCTCACGGGAAAGTCTTTGAAATTGGTAAAGATTTTAGACAAGTATATGATACAAATGGCATGCATTCAGAAGACTAAGTGAGCAGGAGCAAAAATAAAAGAAATAGGAGGTTCAAACTATGATACTCGGGTAGTATGAGGAAGCAGAATGAGATAGGTATCTTAGTGGACGAGGGATTTATGAATAGAGTAGTGGGGAGTATAAGGGTCAATGATAAGTTAATGGTGGTACAAATTGTTTTAAGCATTGTGGTTCTCAATGAAACAAGCTGGTCTTTGTGTATATATATATATATTGTCAGTTTTTTTTACGTATATATTGTCAGTTTTGTTTTACGTATTTACTCTTTTAACTTGCATCATTATTCTCCTGTCACATCTGTGTGTGAGTTTACTGGAAACAGTCTCTCTATTATGTAGGGGTAAGGCTGCGTACTATCAGATCCTTCCAAACTCCGCTTCATTGCAGGTATGATGATGATGAATTAAATAAGATGTACCTTTTTTTTCTCATCCTTTTATGTTAAATATGTATACATATCTACCATCTTTATATGTTCTGGAAGGTAGACTACTAAAATTAAATATTTTCATATAGTCATATACCACGAATTATTACATCATCTTCTATAAATACATCTATAATTAAAGTAGCACAACAGGAAGATAACAAGAAACATTAGTCCTGTAATCACTCAACTCCTCCATATTGCGGTACTAGTCAAACTAGGTCAATGGCAACCAAGAAAACAAAAGGTCGACAAAAAAATTGAGATAAGAAGGATTCAAAATGAAGATGATAGGCTTATTACTTTCTCCAACCGCAGGTCTGGTGTCTATAAAAAGGCAATCGAATTGATCACCTTAACTGGTGCTGAAGTCGCATTTGTTGTGTTTTCCCCAGCAGGTAAGCCATTTTCATTTGCTCATCCATCCATTGAAGCAGTTGGTAATCGTTTTCTTGGTCATGCTCCAAACCCCATTAATGATGGCACAACATCTATCATCGAGGCACATCGACAGATGAGGATTGATGAACTTAACAACCAATATAATCATTCAATTCACTAGCAGGAAATGGATAGGAAGAAAGAGTTTGAACTTAAACAAAAAGTCAATGGGATAGAAAGTAAGGGTTGGTGGTGCGCAAATGTTCAGGAACTTAACGAGCATGAGCTTATCCGCTTGGAGGCTGCTTTTAAAGAGCTCCAATTCAAACTGCAAAGAAGAGAGGGCGAATAGAGCTTCTTCTTTGTTGTATGCTTCCTTCAGCAATAATGCTGCAGCCTTTCCTCCAGGTTTTGAGAATGCTAGTGGATGATTCACTCCAATGTTTTTGAAGTTGTCGTGACTTTTCACTTTGATGTTGTGTTGTAAGGTTTCCAAACTCATTTTATTCAATCATATGATGATGATATCATAATTAATATTTGCCTTTCTTTAAATAATTTCAACTAATAATAATAATGCAAATCTAGCGTACATCAATATAATATTTTTATAATATCTTTTCATATAAGTAATAACGGTATCATCACAAAATAGAGGCATATATATTCTACATCATCTAATAAAAAGTATCTCAAACATCTAATGTTATAATTCTTTAAGTATAAAATATGAATTTACTCATCTTAGAGTAAAAAGATTACAAGAATAGAGTTCCTAAAACCAAAGTTTAATCATAAGCTGCAAAGTATTGAATCTAATTAATAAATATTGCATCGAAAAAGTTATACGTTGTTCGGTTTAAATAGAACACTTCAAGTTGCGTGTACATATTTTTTTAATCAAAATTTAGTATTTTTTGCATTTATATTCATAAATCGTGTGCTTTAGAATAAAATTAGCATATAGTTGACAAATTTTGGGTTTAATTTTACAAAAATTTATAATAATTATAGCTATAGAATATTATTTCTTAATAAGGAATCGAATTGATTAGTATAATAATTTCTAATTATGAGTAGTTACACTTTTGCTTATTCTAGATATGGCTTCACTTTTTTATAACCTTTTAGTAGGTGCCAAACATATAAGGTAACTCATTTTTCTGCTTTTTGTAAATGCTTGTGTATGCCAATAGGTTGATTATAAACTTAACAATAGAAGAATTTATAAAAGGAATTTTGGAATTGGCCCAAATTAGACCATTCTCACAATGCAAGACATAGAAAAGAACAAAAGTTAATATCGATACTTTATAATTTTATTTAAGATTTATTCTCGATAATTAGACCTTTCCCAATTTTGTGTGTCAGTTAAATTTTTACCGAATGTTGTTGTTTGTTGTTTAATGAACCACGTACTCGAATAAAAGAATATAAAGGTCAATAAAATAGAAACAGATGATAGATAATTACCAATAACTTACGATTATTAATGCATTTCTTCCATAAATCATTTTTGGAAGTTTAATAAGATATTTTTATTGCCTATTTACAAACTCTCTTGTAGTAAGACTTTTAGCCTCGCTAATGAATGCTTTTTGTCGAAACATTTCACATAAACAACTTATGTTACGTTTGATTGGATGTAAAAGTTTTAATGAAATATAATGAAATAGAATGGAATGGAATGGAATGATTTATTGGATGTAAAAGTTTTAATGAAATATAATGAAATAGAATGGAATGGAATGGAATGATTTATAATTCCCTAAGTATAAAATATTAATTCACTCATCTTAGAGTAAAGAGATCACAATAATATAGTTCCTAAAACTAATATTTAATCATAATTAAACTAATAGGTTTCATAATGAAACGAAATGAGTCATGTACTCAATGTACACGAATAAAAGAGTATAAATGGACATAGCATCCAACCTTGACTAAAAATGGACAATTACGTGATTCAAAACCCATATAGAAGACTTGAAATATGCGTAAAAACAACTACATACTCAAAACAAAGATCGCACTGACATAAATGGAATCACAAATACAACTACAAAGATGGATAGCTGAAACTTGCCACCCCTTACTTCCAGAAACGGACGAAGCCACTCATGGAGATGGTCAATGAATCTGACATTATCAACAGTCATCAAGCTCGCCCAGAAATTTGAAAAGCTAAAGGTAAAAGCGTATTCCTAGATATCTGAATGACTTTTAATTACTTTAATTACTTTTTAATTACTTTTCCTAATTAATATGTAATTCATTTAAAATATTGACAACTTTGCCTTTTTATTATTATAAATAATTAAAAAATTTTAATTCATCTTATATACTAAAAATTTTGATATATATTAATTTTTCTTGTTCTTCGGTCGATAATGGAATAGTTAAAATTTATAAAATACCTTAAATGGTTCAAAAAGATCTTTTAGAAATAACATTTTACCTTCTATTTAAGAGGTATAGAAAGAGAAATCAATAAAATGATGTATGGATATTATAAAGATTAAAAAGTTAGGTTGCAATAACGATAGACTTAACTAAGTATAACTAAGATATCATGTGTAAAGCAAGAAGGCTATTAATTATTTAACTAAGTTAATCACTATGAGTTATTATGTTAATTTTTCCTTAATATAGTTCGAAACTTCAAATTTTAACTTTAAAATTACCCTTTTCTTTATTTTGTAATGCAACTAAAAAAATTCATAAACATAATATTTTAAGAAGTCGTTTGGTTTCATTTTTGCTTTTTGTTGTAAATTTTGTTTTTTATTTCTGTTAAAAAATAAAAAATTTGTTTGGTTGAAATTTGTAATAAAGAACTGAAAACGAATACCTATTTAGTTGATATTTGTAATAAAAATTGAAAATAAAAAAATGTTTAGTTTCATCATGTTATTTTTTGTTTAATTTTTATCATTCTACTAGATGTTAATATTAATTTTTCATTTAATTCATTTCTTAATACATTAAATCATATTTTTAAATTAATTAATTTTATTATCATTAGAAATAAAAATGTTTGAATATTCAAAGAAATTTACATATCGATTTTATATAATAAGAGTTTATAAAAATAAAAAAGTAAATCAAATAATAAAAAAATTTATCATACTACAATGCTTTAAAGCATAACAGTAGTATCACTTATAAATTAAAACATAAATCAATTACCAACTTTTATTAATATAATCGTCCCATATTTGTATTGCAATTTTATCCTACTTTCAGGATATACTCTAAAGTTCCGCTAAACTAATATTATATTCTATTTAAGGGTTTGTATCTTCATTGACACTTTCCACAATATGCTCTTTGTTTTCAATACAACTGTCATATAAATGCACCAGGTTGTTTATGCATTCTGATAACATTATGTATAACACGACAAGAAATAATGATATATTTTTGTTATTTTATATCATAACAAGATATGTTCAAAAGTATAAGAAATTTTACTTTTATAGTGCCAAAATATATTTTAATAACATTTCTCAATAAAAAATAAATGTATTTATGCAATTCATGTGGACCTTAAGCCACTATAATCTCACAAATGTTATATCTCACATCGAATTGTGAAAAAAATCTAAAGCATGTTTGCGTAACTTGAGTTAATTAAAAAAAACACTTACCTAAACATATAAAGAACATAATATTTATAAAATTATTAAAATTAACAAAAATTTCTATATTTATATAAAATAAAGTAATATCTTTTAAAGACATAGGAAGTTAGTTCTTTGGATTTATTACTATTTCTAAAAGAACTTGATAATCTTTTTTATTATAATTTAAGTTATTTAATTTTATTCAATATTTAACCAGTTTTATAATAACTTAATATTGATTGAATCTTTTAAACTTTAATTCTCTTGTAATACCTGTTAACTTTTTATCTAATTTTTAAATAATTGAGAATAACAGCCGAAAGAGAAGATTAATGCTCTTCTTATTTACTACTACTTCTTGTCAACTTTTAAATGAAGAACACGTGCTCTAAGGAGCACGTAAGTCAATTACAGGATGAGATCTTTTGTTCCTATTAGGTTGTTCCAATTCTGTGTCATTTAATTTTATCCACACATTTGTGTGAATCCCATATAAACATGTGAAAGATATTTAATAGAACAGAATAAGAACTGATTAACGAATAGAGGATATGTTCCCGTCAATTACATCTTTAGGACATAATAACCTTATTTTTATGTCTGAATAACTTGTTTGTTATTTGTCATCTGTTTCTATTTTATTGACCTTTATATTCTTTTATTCGAGTACATGGTTCATTTTGTTTCATTCTGAGACCTATTTATAGAGAACAAAACAACAAACAACAACGTTAGATAAAAATTTGACTGACACAAGAAATTTAGAAAGGTCTAATTATCAAGAATAAATCCTAAATAAAATTATAAAGTTTCGATATTAACTTTTTTTCTTTTCTATGTCTTGCATTGTGAGAATGGTCTAATTTGGGCCCATTCCAAAACTCCTTTTATAAATTCTTCTGTTGTTAAGTTTATAATCAACCTATTGACATACACAACCATATACTAAAAACAGAAAAAAGAGTTACCTTATATATTTGGCACCTACTAAAAGGTTATAAAAAAATGTAACCATAAATAAGTAAAAGTGTAACTACTCATAATTAGAAATTATTATACTACTCAATTCGATTCTTTATTAAGAAATAATAATCTATAGTTATAATTATTATAAATTTTTGTAAAATTAAACCCAAAATTTGTCAAATATATGCTAATTTTATTTTAAAACACATGATTTATGAATATAAATGCAAAAAAATACTAAATTTTGATTAAAAAAATATGTACAAGCAACTTGAAGTGTTCTATTTAAACCGAACAACGTATAACTTTTTCTATACACGATTGATTAGATTCAATACTTTGCAACTTATGATTCAAATTTAGTTTTAGGAATTATGTTCTCGTAATCTCTTTACTCTGAGATGAGTAAATGTATATTTTATACTTAAATAATTATAAATTATTTTATTTTATTATAAATCATTCCATTCTATTTTATTTCATTACGTTCTATTAAAAATTTTACCTCCAATCAAACATAGCTTAAGTTATTTATATGAAATGTCTCGATAGCAAGCATTCATCAACTGAGGGTAAAAATCTTCATCAACTGAGGGTAAA
The DNA here is from genome assembly GCA_026546835.1 of Erythroxylum foetidum. NCBI lineage: Eukaryota > Viridiplantae > Streptophyta > Magnoliopsida > Malpighiales > Erythroxylaceae > Erythroxylum > Erythroxylum foetidum. The sequence goes on from JANZLF010000002.1 coordinate 38,487,301, forward strand.
AATCTTACTACAAGATATAGGTGACAGAAAAAAATCTTACCAAACTTCCAAAAATGATTTAAAACAACTGTGAACTCCGTTCTAATGTTAATCAATAGTGAAATCCAGGAGGACGGACTGAAGGATCCGGAAGTTGAGTAAGATTAGGGGAAAAAGAGTAGGGCATTTGGTTGATATTAACAAGATGATGAGAAGAAGAAGGTGCATTAGTAGATAGTTGTTTGATTTTGTTCAATAAGTTGTTATGAAGATCTTTGAAAGAAGCATCCATCTGAAGGAGCTGTTGCACATCGAGTTCTTCAATAGGGGCATCCCACCATCCACTGGTCTCTTTTCCCGTAAGCCTTACCTTGAGCTCTTTTCCTTTCGCCTTCTCCAACTCCAGTTGCCGGAGCACCTCATTATGCAGTTGGTTAAATTCTTCGATCCTCATTCGTCGGTGTGCCTCCAACACAGGATGAGTGTTATCGGTGGGGTTAGGGTTCCGACCAAGCAAACGATTAGAAATGGATTCAATAGAAGGATGGCCAAATGAAAAGGGTTTTCCGGTGGGAGAAAACACAACAAAGGCAACTTCAGCCCCTGTTAAGGTGACCAACTCACTGGCCTTTTTGTAGATTCCAGATCTGCGCTTGGAGAAAGTAATCAGCTTATCGTCGTCCTTTGCAATTTCTTTCATCTCAATCTTCTGTCTTCCTTTTGTTTTCTTGCTTGCCATTGTTGAACACTTCTTGGTTTGTTATGAAAGCAACGCTTTTCTGGTTTCTTCTTGTTTGGTAATGGTATGTATATATATATATATATATATATATACTAACTAATCAAATGATCATGATTATGGATTCAATATCTTGTCTTTTTTTCCATGTTAGTCATTTTCACTAGATTGAATGACATATTTGATATGGTTGGATCCTTAACTAATTCATAAATTACTTAGAAAATTTGTTATCTATTAAATTTTTTACTAAAAGTTCCCCATGAAGCAAAGTTCTCCATACATCTTTAAATAGGAGGGAGTAATCTGGACCGAAAGTTATAGAACTGGCTAAAAAATGAATGAAATTAAAGAATTTAAAATATGAATAAAAAAGATTGTCCTTGTTTATCGAAAAAAATTAAAGCTTTATTAAAAAGAGATTATTAAATGAAAATTTATTTATTTATTTTGGTGCATGAGAACTTATTAATTAATGAAAATTGATTGATTAATTAATTAATTGATCAGTTTTAATAAAAATATTAAAATAAATCGAACCGAAAAATTAGACGTTTCAAAGTTTTTATGAATGAAGAAGCTGAGTCGTTTTTTAATCATTGATTTCATACAACAATTAAAACCAAACCAATTCGTATAAATTAGGTTTACTTTGAATGGTTTAAGTATTTTGGATAAAAAGGAGAATTGAGCATACCTTTAGATAATAATTAACTCTTTCTAATTTTTCATTTTTTGGTTCAAATTTTAAATTTTTGGTTCAATTTATTTTAATAATTCTTGTTGCTAAAAGTAATTAATCCATTAATTTATATAAATTAATAAACTCTTTAAAAATCAAAATAAATCAATTAATATTTATTTAGTACTATTTTTTAATTAAAATTCAAATTAAAGACAATTTCTTTCGATCATTTTCTATTTACTTTTATTTGATTTTTAACTGATTTTATGACAATCTAAATAAAAGTGAATAATATGGACCAAAAATTATAAAACTGGCTAAATTTTTAATAAAATTAAGAAAATTAAAATACAAATGAAAAAGTCTTTTTTCGTCAAAGTTTATGGTTTAATTAAGAAGTTATTAAATAAAAATTAATTAGAGAAAATGAAGGTTTATGGATTGGCATTGGTCAAATCTAATTTTGGGATTGGGACAATGGCCTCGTCATGCTCAGAAAGAATAATTTTAGCTTTCCCTCAGTTATTAAAACAAGAAGCTACAAATTCCTTTGCTACCCAAAACTCGAGTTCAAGATAGGACGAAACCAAATTACTTAAATCTACCACGCATCCGCTGAGACAACCCAATTTGTTGCGCTGGGAATTGAACACGTGACATAGGGCTAAGCCTTAGGCCCACACCTGAGCTCTGATATCACTTTATTACCCAAAACTCAGTTAAAAATAGGATAAAACCAAATTACTTAAATCTACTATGCATCCGCTGAGACGACCCAATTCGTTGCACTAGGAATCTAACACGCATCTCCCTAATAACGCAAGAAAAAGGGCACGGAAACACAAATGTCAACAAAACACTTTTAAATTATTTCTTGAGATATCGAGCAACCATTCCTTACATGTCAACAAGACTGTTCAAAGCTTTTCTATTTGCATGACAAATCATTCACATTAAGTTAGGAGATTAAACTAGATATGATACGGCTATGGATGTGATGAAACGGAGATTAGAAGACAACAATAGCTGACAATTTGATATACAGTTTGTCCTGTGCACCTGCTACTCAATTGTTTCGAACAAAATCACCCGAAAACACTGCCTTACTCATCAAACTCGGTATCGGTGTCGGTTTCCTCATCTTCCCCACTTTCCTACAACATAGCATTAGATTTTAAGTGGATAATACAATCAAACTATGCATAAATGGGTAACAACGAAGAAGATGGATTTTTTTTTTATTTTTTATTTACCTTTCTCTTCATGTATTCTGCCATGGCTCTATCAAAATCTGCTCTCTTCTCTGTAGCAATGTCATAATACATGACTTTTTCCTATTAAAGCAGAAAGAAAAGGTCATAATCATACGATTTTAGGGAAATTGAGATCTTCAGCTTTTTGCAAACCTGATTGAAGTAGACTCGACTTATGAATACAAATAAATTGAATGCAGGTCACAACATAGGGCTAAAATCTCTCATAATTACATTATAGAGAGGTGTATAACTCTTATGTCTTAGGATTAGACTTGGGTCTCATAACAAACTTAGTTGTTTTATAACTCTAAAATGTAACATTGAGAAGAAGATTTTAGGTCATCACAAGTCCCATATTCTTCTGAGAATCAAATGAAAGAACCCACTGTACAAGCATCACCATAACAGCACCAAGCCATCACCAAGATGCAAGCGGTAGCTCAGCCATGTCACTCGATTCACTTTAAAATTAAAGAAACATCAACTTCTGGAAAAACTTTCTTTTTGACTATTATTTATCTACCAACACTTTGAAATAAAATAAACATGAACTTCCGAAAAACTTTCATTTGACTAGTATGTATCTACCATCAGTATTCAAGTATCTCATACCAAGCAAGTATGAAAACATGCATGCAGCTGTCGCCAAGATCATCTATTGTTAAAGCATCAGATAGGTCAAGAAGCAACCCGCACTATTTATTACTACCATAATAAATTATATTCCTACGTTAATTACACTGGAAAACCAAAAACAGCTTAAAATACTGACAAACCTCATAAGTCATTGTTTTCCACTTCTCTCCACATGCCTTGCCAATCTAAAACATAAAAGAGAAGATAGTTACTTTAGAAGGAACGAAATTCGACTTCAAGCTCAGGGTTAAGAATTAACAATTTTACATACATCACGCATTGACTTCACATCTGGGTTCTGCACTTGGAAATCCTTTCGAAAATCCTCTCTTCAAAATAAAAATAAGAACAGTGATTACCAAAAGAAACATTAAGTAGAAGTTTAAGTAATTGCGTATAATTATTTGGAAAGTGAACCATATAAGGCAGAACGGGTATTTTCCAGAATACCAATGGTGAACACGATTATATGGCAAATGGATCAGTAACTAGTATGAAGCCTTGCATACTAATTCCATAATATCACACAAAAGTGAGATGGAATTCAAGATGAAAGTGGTCAGGCTGAAAATACAGCCTACCTTGGGCCAGATCAAAAGCAATAATCCAACAGGATCCTGGACTCCAATGGAACTCCCCTTCCGCAATCCAGAGAAGGAAAAGCTCCAAATTATCCAACTCAGGAAGATCATAGAAAAACTGTTGGAGTATAATCTTGATTCTTTAGGACATTTCTAGATTCTTTAAGATGCATATCTTGTGTTGACTTAGTCATAATTTAGTGCTGGTTTCTTATGATAATAATGGGTCATGTTTTCCTATTCTTAAGGTTCAAGCAGTTAGTGCCAAGTTCATGGGTCTGTCAAGTTTTTTTTTCTACTCTATGAACTGGTTCATTGATTCATTGTAATTAGCACTGCAATTGATCATCAAAACTAAAGTCTTCACTTTATCTCCCAAATTGTGTTTTATTTTTTAGGTCTTCTTATTCTTTTTCTGAGCTACCAGTGGTATCAGAGCTATGGCTATGAACAACTCTACCCAAATTTTTGTTCCTATCTTGTTGGGATGTCAAGTGTAAGTAAAAATCTCACATTGGAAAGAGATAGAACTAGTGAAGGACATATAAGTAGAAAGGACCCATAAACTTAATGCCTTAAAGTTTTAGGTTGAAGTGTGGTGTCAAAGCTCACGAGTATGTTTCATCACTAGGCCTATGATGTAGATATCCCGTGAAAGTGGGCTCCCCGGATCCAACAACATCTCAACCTAACCATTCCTTAGTCTACCAAATGAATTCCAAATATTAATTCATTATCAAGAACAAATGTAGGCAAATCCATCTTCAACTTCTATTCTAAATAGAATGACTATGAATTAAAAAGCCATTAAGCAGCCAAAAAATAGAATGCGAAGAACCCAGCAAACGTATCATGTGCAATTAAGCAATAAACAAGGGTTACTTACAAGAAGTAGAAGAAAGCAGTAGGGGGTTTCTTGGGCATTTTGGCATCCAACTTGGCACTTTTTTTGTTACGCCTGCCTTTCCGTTTCATTACTGCCTTTGGTTTCTTTTCCTTATCCACACTAACTACGTTCAGCCGCCTAGACCTTGTCATCCTCTCACTGGACCTAACTCTCAACACCATTCTCCTGTAACGAAATCCCAAATCAATAAGACAATCAACCATCAGTTTACTCCAGCTGAAGCATGTTTTCGTTTCTCAGAACCCAAAAAACGGAAGTAAAAAAAATATGAGAAACAAACTGATGCTTTGAGCAGAGAATTACCGAAAAACCAAAAAAAATCTTGAAAAGCGATCAGACGGGACGAAGTCGAAGAAAAAAGAGCCAGAAAGTCTCAAGGAAAAAAAAAAGAAAAAAGCAAAGAGACAGTGAAACAAGTAGAGCGACGAGGTATTTACCGGTCGGAGACAGTAGAGACAGCTTTTGAAGAACCAGAAGGAGCAGAGGAAGGGCGGGAATTCTTAGATTTTGAAGCTTTCTTTGCCATGGCTTCGCTTTCTTTTTCTCGTTGCTCGGCCTCTTCGGCTTTTACAAACCTCTGTAACCCCGAGAGTATCCTCCATTTCTAAGGTCGTCAATTACGGGAAACCTCAAAACGCAGCGTTTTAAGGCGGAGAGGAATAATACTTGAGTTATTAAAATGTTAAAAAAGAAATTCAAATTAGTTTTATTTTTTTTTCAAAAATATAAAAATTTTATTATAAATTCAATAACCCTAGAGGATAAAGTATTAATTTGAAAAAGAACCAATATTGCAGTCTTTCTATTAGATAAAAGTAAAATTGTGTATTGTTAAACACTCTTAAATTCTATGCTTTAATAAAATTTCAACCGAGTATCGATGATGATAATAATCTTCAAAATTATTGTATAACTCAATAATTATCCATTGATAAAGCTTGCAATTTTTCCTTTACATTTTATTAAATGACTATTTTGTGATTTCAACTTATAACTTTTTGATAATAAAAAAATAACTTTATCAATTACTCCAATAATTTTATAATTTATTATAGAGACATTTAGTAAAATCACACGATCTTATTATTTTTTATTGTCCATGAAATATTTTAAGAGAGTTTCAATTATGAGAAGATACCTTTAAACTGTATACATACAGATTAATTTTCGCTAGAGTCGAGTAAGTCCCTTACGGAAGACAAAGTTCAGGTTTAAAGTTTTAAACAGCTGCATACATAAGGAAAGTTTGAGCATGTGATCTCATTTAAATCAAAAGAGTCCCTTATTAACTTATGTATATCCTGAAATTACACAATCTTATTTTTAATTAATAAATGGACTGATTTCAAATAACAGGTAAACAAAAGAACTGAGAAGCTCTCTTCTTTAAGTAAACTTTTCTTGGTTTGAAAAAACAAACAAACACGGCAGAAATGTTGGATTGGAATTGGACGAGACAAGAAATGTCAAAGGTGGCTGTCCAACCATGTTCAAGGTTGTTGGAGTGGACCAACTTCCTTTCCCGTGCTATAGGGCCAATCTCAGGTCGTCAGACCAACTTCCTTTCCCGGCTATAGAATCAGTCTTCTTTTACATACCATCGTTATATCGCCTAATGAAGGTTTAGTTTTATAATTATATTCCATAAAAATTATAATCTCCTAATTAGAAATAGTTTGATTAATAACATCAACAACAATCAATAAAATTATAAAAATCTTACTGCGATACAGAATTTGAAAGTTTCTAATAATAAATAACATTATCCTTAAGTAATAAAAAGGTTATCTTCTGAAATAATAAAGTTTAAAATTATAATTAATTAAAAATAAATTCATTACCGAGTAATAAAAGAATTTTTTTATAAAGTTTAATTTTTATTTCAATTCGTGAATAATATAAACTTAACAAAATCATAATTTATTATAAATAAAAAGGAAAAGGTCTGTGAACATTATTTAATTAGATTCCCATCTAAATTTGGGTTACATATGGTTGTCAGGATAACTAATTTGAGAGATGCAATGAATAAAAAATTCAACTAATTTTGTCGGTTTTAATGAATAAAATTTTGAATTGTATAATTTTTTGTTAAATTTTAAATTTTTTGACTCATTAATTTTAATAGCTTATATTGTTAAAAATTGACCAATTTATTATTTAATCAACTAATTTTTTAAATTAATAACTAATAAGTTTTTATAAATCAAAATAAATTAAATAAGTTTTATTTAATAATTATTTTTTATTAAACTTCAAATATTTTTATAGACAAGAACAAACAGTTTGAATTATATTTAACATTTGAATTTTTTAAATTTTAAATTTTTTTATTTTATCAGTTTAACTGTTGGTTCGATTTTTAAAATACTGATAAAATGTATTAATTATTCTTTGTATATTATGGTACTCAAATATTGGAGTGAAATGTATTAATTATTTCACGCCAAAATTTCTATGTTTATAAGGATGTTTTAATAATGTTTTAGTAAAATTTATCCACATTTTTATAAGCCATACATAAATATTTGAATAAAATTTAATAGAACATAATAAGAATTTATTTGATCTTAAAATAATTAGTATAAATTGTACTCAAATTGTGACTTAAACCAAGCACAAGATGAGGGTGAGCATTATTCGAGTCGGTCCGATTATCCGACCAATTCGGATAAGCAAATGCTAAATTTCGGGTAATTCGGGCCGTCTAGGGTATTACCTGAATTATTTTCAGGCGGGGACAGGTAACTCCGATAAAATTCGGACCGGTCCAATTACCCGAATTAGGTTTAAAAGAATTATGAAATAAGGTAATTAGGATAATTTGGGTAAATCAGGCCGGGTAAGTTCGGGTAATTGAAAGTTCAGGTTGAGGTCGGGTAAGGAAAAAAATTTTCAGGTAATTCTGACCGGACCTGAATAGTAAAAATTGGGTCTGAATTACCCGAATGCTTACCCCTGACACAAGATGTTGTTTTTGTTTTCGTGTACCACTTTATCTTTAAGACCATCAATCTATCAATTAATATTTAATAGATAAATGAATAATCTTGAACACCGAGTGACACATATAAATAGGAATAGAAGTATTGATCCCAACTTGAACCACCCTCAATTCATAAAAGTCTGTTTTTTTGTTACTCATGAAGTGTTTTAGGAAGGTCTCAATTATGAAAATTATTTATATTCAGATAAATTATCGCTCGAGCCAGATAAATCTCTTGATAGAGGCAAAGTTCTAGCCCTAAGTTTTAAACGGCTGCATATATGAAAACTGTTTGAATCCGTGACCTCACTTAAATCAGAAGAACTCTTTTTCAACTTACCTGCGTCTTGAAATTCTTTTTAATATATAATTTTACGTTACGTGTAGGTAGTAGCTACCGTGTGAACAGTGTCTACAACCCACGTCACTTCACTTAACATAGGCCTGTTTCAGTAACTTCCGACTTGTCCGACTCTGTTATCTTTTTTAACTTCACACTAGTTGTGCTGCTGTGCACTGCTTGCATTGTTATATAAAAGAGACGCCCGTTTGACATTCAGTGTCATCGGTCTCATCGCCAAATTCTCTCTTTCTCATCTGCAGCCATGCAAGCCCTCCAAAACCCATATCTCCGACCATCTCCTCTTGCTCCTCTCCGGGGGAAACCCAACAGTGGTGCAAAATGCCCACCAAAGAAGCTATCTTTCATCGCCGCCTCGTCCGCAACGGCTAACTCAACCGTCTCTGCTCCAAAGCGCGAGAAGGACCCCAAGAAGAGAGTTGTGGTTACTGGGATGGGATTGGTTTCGGTTTTTGGGAATGATGTGGATGTTTATTACGACAAGTTGCTCGCAGGAGAGAGCGGGATTGGACCCATCGACCGCTTCGACGCCTCCAAGTTTCCGACCCGGTTCGGGGGTCAGATCCGGGGGTTTAGTGCGGAGGGTTATATTGATGGGAAGAATGATAGGAGGTTGGATGATTGTTTGAGGTATTGCATTGTTGCTGGTAAAAAGGCTTTGGAGGATGCGGATCTTGGAGGAGATGACTTGTCTAAGGTTTTATTGGATTTCATTTTCTTCCTTCTGGAGTTTTATTTTGCTTTGCTTTCTGATTTAGCTTTTTTCTTTTGGTGGGGATCAGTCGTTTGTTGTTTTGGGTTTTGATTCTCTTGGTCAACCGATTCAGCACGATTGATTTTTATGATTAGTTTGTTAATAATGTGTTTAGGAATCTGGTTAGGACCTTTGTATTGGTTAGGATTTGGCTCTGTTTTTTTTTTTTTTTTTTGGAGTATGAATCTAGTAGTGATATCTGTTTTACGTTAATTCGATTAAAGTCATTCAAGAAAGATCGGAATAATTTTGGATAGCTAAAAGGTTCTTGCTTAGCCATTGGCTCAGGAACTGTGAAGGTTACTATTTAGTAGTTCACAGGCTAAACTGTTCTTGCTTAGTCTTTGGCTCAGGAACCGTGGAAGTTATGTAGTAGACTAGTAGTTCACTAGCTAAAAGGTTCTTGCTTGGCCTTTGGCTGAGGAACTGTGGAAGTTATGTAGTAGTTCACAGACAGATTTGGTGAATATCAGACTTGTCTCCATTTTCGTGTTACATCCAATTATTTTAGTTCACTTAGCAAGGAGATTATGCTGACATTGAATGGTTGTTCTAGGTGATGCATGTAGCATGATTAGAATTTCAAATGCCTAAATCAGTTGGATCGCAGCTGAAACTTTTTTTCTCTTCCCTTTTCTTTTATTGTTTTAGTTGGAAATGTCTTTAGCTGATTTAATGTTGAAGTTAGCTAGTATGTGTATGATTAGGGTTTTAAGTGTCTAGATTAGTTGGGTTGCAGCTCATACTTTTCCTATTCTTTCTTCTTCTGATTTAGAAATGTCTTTAGCTGATGTATTGTTGACTTTAGCTAATATGTGATCCAAGAACTACTTGAATAATATTGGGGATGATGGTTAATTATCATCATGCCACTGTTAGAAGATGGGAAAAATTATCATGTGCTGTTTTTGATTTTCATAATGTAATAGTGACATCCTTGCAAAAAATGCCCATCCTCTATATGTATCAAGTATTGCTGTAGTTTATAGATAGGGATTCTAGATTGCCTTGGTGTGAGTTTACTTAATTAGATCGACTTATCCTTTTTTGGTTTTGGTTACAGCCAGATGCCTGAGCCACCAAATTGTTTATTTTATTTATGCTGCAGATTGATAAGGTGCGAGCTGGTGTACTTGTTGGAACTGGGATGGGTGGTCTTACAGTCTTTTCAGATGGTGTTCAGGCTCTAATTGAGAGAGGACACAGGAAAATTACCCCATTCTTCATTCCTTATGCTATAACAAACATGGGTTCTGCATTGCTTGCTATTGAACTTGGCTTTATGGGTCCAAATTACTCAATTTCAACCGCCTGTGCTACATCTAATTATTGCTTTTATGCTGCTGCCAATCACATTCGCCGAGGTGAGGCCGATTTGATGATTGCTGGTGGAACTGAAGCAGCAATTATCCCCATTGGTTTGGGAGGTTTTGTGGCCTGTAGAGCCTTATCTCAGAGAAATGATGATCCACGATCTGCTTCAAGGCCATGGGACAAAGATCGAGATGGCTTTGTTATGGGTGAGGGTGCAGGCGTTTTGGTAAGTTTGTCAATACTTGTTTGCTTAGTGTTCAAACTTGAAATTAAGTCGTAGGAATTAGAAAGACATTTATTGTGTTTCTGGCAGGTTATGGAGAGCTTAGAACATGCAATGAAACGAGGTGCACCAATAATTGCTGAGTACTTGGGAGGGGCTGTTAACTGTGATGCTCATCATATGACTGATCCGAGGGCTGATGGGCTTGGAGTCTCTTCATGCATTGAGAGAAGTCTTGAAGATGCTGGAGTATCACCTGAGGAGGTAAATATCTTTCTTCACTGAAAGGAAACCCTTTTGTTAGATGTCCATTTTAGGAGGCATTGGTTCTTTTGAGTTCCTAATCGGAGTGCCTGTGCAGCTGCTTACTCTTCTTTGTTTCAGTGTACTCAATAACTGATATTTTCTAGAGCATTAATTAACTTGTGCAACTACTTTTCAGGTTAACTACATAAATGCACATGCAACTTCTACTCTTGCTGGTGACCTTGCTGAGATAAATGCAATAAAGAAAGTTTTTAAGAACACGTTGGATATCAAAATCAATGCAACGAAGGTACTCCCTCTGTGGATTATACTTGAGAAAAAAATTTAAGAACAAAGCCATTCTCAGTCTCGTCTTTGCTGATTCTTGTCGTTTCAGTCTATGATAGGGCATTGCCTTGGTGCTGCTGGAGGTCTGGAAGCAATTGCCACTGTGAAAGCTATCACTACAGGATGGCTTCATCCAACCATTAACCAATTTGTAAGTAACTCAGGCCTCATCCAAACATTAACCATGTTTCTTGCATTTCTGTGCTTGACAACTTATTTCCATTACTGCAGAATCCAGAGCCTTCGGTTGAGTTTGACACTGTTGCAAATAAAAAAAAGCAGCATGAGATCAATGTTGGTAAGAACCCAAAAAAAAAAAACTCAAAATCACTCTATGACCCAGAAGCTGGAATCTTTCGTTGACTCCTTGTAAATGCTTTCAGGTATTTCGAATTCGTTTGGCTTTGGAGGACACAACTCGGTTGTGGCCTTTGCTCCGTTTAAGCCATAAACATCCAACATACTGCAAGCAAGGCCTGGCGTCCAGCTCGTCTGCTTAATTTTTCTAATATTTGCCGATTAGTTACTCACTGAGGCTGCTTCAACTTTTAGCTTAAGAGTTACTTCTCATCCCCCCATTTGTATGAGCTAAGCTCTGGCAAGGTCTGTGTCTTTTCAGTTGTTGTATCTTAATTTTTCGTTGCAACTCCTGGAATCTTGTGTTGTTCGCTCATGAATTTTGATAGTTTAGCTTACGCTGGGAAGGAAGGAATGGGTCCTACTTAATGTTTAGTTATTTAAATCGCAAATCGGGTACTCCGCACTAGGCAAGTTTTGTACGACATATTTGATCGAGAGAGCGTAAATAAGCGAACTCGAATGCAGGATCTTTTGACTTTATGTCTCTCCACTTCACCAACTTGATCACCTCTTAGGGGGCTTTAGTTAACAATCCAAAACCTATCGGTATCGGTTTCAAAATGTTCGGGACAAAACGAAAAATTTAATGGAATTAACTTTTAAGTTAATCAAATATCATGTTTGATATGACATATTTTTAAAATAAAAATAAGTCTTAATGTTTAAAATTAAAAGCGTTATATATTTCAATTAAAATAATTAAAGTGGGGCCCATCAAAAGTTCCCGCCTAGACAGTTATCTCCGTTCCCGCCAAAACTAACCCTTTCTTAGGAGTCCCACTCCCACCCGTCGATGCCTTAGCCGAAAGCAAGCGCAGACACAATCTCTCTCTCTCTCTCTCGAATTCTTGGGTCTGCAACAGAGAAGATGGCTAACATCGACGACAGAAACAGTCACAAGCGAGCATTTCTCGACTTCTTGGATCAAAATGTACTCCTTCTTTGTTTATTCATCTGATGTAGGTTGGTGGATTTGGATTGAGTTGAGTGTTATGATTTTGGATGGATGTATGTGATTTCAGGTTTACAAGGACGAGATTAAGGCCATGATTAACCACAAGCGTCGCCGTCTCATCATCAATATCTCTGATCTCCACTCTTTTCAGGATTTCGCCCCAAGGTTTCTCATCCTACGTTTTTCTTTAATGTTTTTGAGTCTCTTTTTATAAGTTTAGAAGCATAGTTCGTGAAATTAATTTTCTGCAATGCCTTTTTTTTTTAAACTGGAGTTTAGGATTCTGAAGAACCCCAGTGAGTATATACAACCCTTGTGTGATGCCGCTAGCGATATTGCTCGTAGCATTGACCCCAAATACATGAAGGAAGAGGAACAAGTTCTTGTGGGTTTCGAGGGCCCGTTTGTTTCTCGCCGTATCACTCCACGAGAACTTCTCTCTGAATTCATTGGCTCCATGGTTTGCGTTGAGGGCATTGTAACCAAATGTACTTTCCTCTTTGTGAATACTCTTTTTGCCTTCTCTTTGAATTTTTTGAATCTAGAGATTTATTATGTTCTACCACTTTGCTTCCTTATGGTGCTAAACTCAATATGAAAGCTTAGGAAATACGGATGGTGTATTGCACCAACTATTTAGTGTGAAAGGCTACTTTTGGCTTAGATTGATAGTTATGATACTAGTAGGATTAGATCATGTTAAACCTCAGATCGGCCTTCCAGCTAGAGAATTAATTGAGCGGACAGTCTCCTGCTAGCTAAGGTGTAAAAATGAGTGTTGCATAGTATAACATGACGTGACATATTAACAGCTATTTTGAATTCTCAAAACCTCTTAATAGTTGAAAGTGTTATTTCACTGTGGCATAACTTGGGGAACTGGCTAGTATGAAACTTGTTTGCTTATTCTTGGATATGTAAAGTAAGAACTGCTGAGTTCTTTCCAACCTGCAGCTTTAACTACGTATGGCTATTATCGAATTTAAGGAAGTTATATGATAGTTATTTTCCTCTTTTATATAACATCTTGAACAGATGTAAGGCAACTATAAATTGGGGATTATAGCGTGGTGGATTTTAATAAATACAAGACATCTTTTAAATGAATTAAGAGTTTACCTGGATACTGCTAACCTTGCGGTTGTAAACTTTTAGGTTCTCTTGTGAGGCCAAAGGTTGTCAAAAGTGTTCACTTTTGTCCTATGACTGGAAATTTCACTTCCCGCGAATATCGAGACATCACATCAAATACGGGTTTGCCTACAGGGTCTGTCTATCCTACAAGGGTATTCTCAAGTCCTTATAATTACTGTTTGCAAACACCATATATTAGAATAAGTATGTAACGGAAATTCTTCCCCATCAGGATGACAAAGGTAACCTGTTGGTGACTGAGTATGGGTTGTGCAAGTATAAGGATCATCAAACTTTGTCAATGCAAGAAATGCCCGAGAATTCTGCTCCTGGACAGCTTCCACGAACAGTTGATGTAATAGTTGAGGATGACCTGGTTGATTCATGCAAGCCCGGAGATCGTGTGGCTATTGTTGGGATTTACAAAGCAATATCTGGGAAAAGTAAAGGCAGTGTCAATGGGGTGTTCAGGTAGCTCAACTACTGAGTTGAATACTTCATTGAAACTTTTATGCTTCTCTAACTTCAAAAGTTTTTATGAATGATTTCACATCCAGGACTGTTCTTATAGCTAATAACATTTGTCTACTTAACAAAGAGGCAAATGCACCAATTTACAGTCCACAAGACTTAAAGAACATTAAAATGATAGCTGAAAGAGACGATACTTTTGACCTTGTTGGGAATTCACTTGCACCTTCAATATATGGGCACGCATGGATAAAGAAGGCAGTCATTTTATTGATGCTTGGTGGAGTGGAAAAGAATCTGAAGAATGGTACTCATTTACGAGGGTGAGTAATGTTTCAATTGGTTTCTCTGTGGTTTGGCATGGCACACAAAATAAGTGGTTAATATTGGATACTGCATATGCATCTCTGTAGGTAGATGCCTAACTAAAACAAACACATTATACTTTTTCTCCAACATTTATCTAGAACATTCTTTGTTTACCCACTTATATGATCTAAAGTCAAGTCATGCCCATTGTTTTTAGTGACATTAACATGATGATGGTTGGTGATCCATCTGTTGCCAAATCCCAACTGTTAAGGGCAATCATGAACATTGCTCCCCTGGCCATATCAACTACTGGACGTGGTTCTTCTGGTGTAGGATTGACTGCTGCTGTTACTTCTGATCAAGAAACTGGTAAGTGATTTAATTGACTCAAGCATCTTAGCGTTATTAGGAAGAGGCATTTCAAGAATTGCATTTTGGTAGATAAGAAATATACTTTTAATCAGGAGAACGAAGGCTTGAAGCTGGGGCAATGGTTCTTGCTGATAGAGGTGTAGTCTGTATTGATGAATTTGATAAGATGAATGATCAAGATCGTGTTGCTATACATGAGGTCATGGAGCAGCAAACTGTTACAATTGCTAAGGCTGGTATTCATGCATCTTTGAATGCTCGATGCAGTGTTGTTGCTGCTGCAAATCCCATATATGGAACTGTAAGTAGAAGATTTTTCAGCGAGGTTGAATTTAATGCTGGTAGTCATATTATTTATTGCCGTTGTTTCAAATCCTCAATTAACTTTTGCCGTTACTGTATATTTGTAGTATGATCGCTCATTGACACCTACCAAAAACATCGGACTTCCAGACTCTTTGCTATCTCGTTTTGATTTGTTATTCATAGTACTAGATCAAATGGATCCTGATATTGATCGACATATTTCAGAGCATGTTTTACGTATGCACCGTTACCGTTCTGTGATAGATGGAGGTAAATGAATTTTTTTTTCTTGGAATACATAAGGTGTACTTGAATCATCTCTAAGATGGAGACAAATATTACAGGTGATTCAGCAATTGATGGAAATTCAAGATATGGAAGAGAAGATGAAGCAGATGACTCATCTGTCTTTGTTAAATACAACCGAATGCTTCATGGGAAGAAAACAGAAAGAGGCCGCAAGCGTGATACTCTCACAATAAAGTTCCTTAAAAAGTACATCCATTATGCAAAACATAGGATCCAGCCGGAGCTGACAGATGAGGTCATTATGTTTTTTTATTTTTTTGCAAACTGTTCTTTTTCTTGCCAATATTTATGAGAAGTTTTCTTTTGTCACATACCACCTGAATATAGTGTTCCTGCCAATCTAATTTTAGCGTTTTATCTGCAGGCATCTGATCATATTGCTGCAGTATATGCCGAGCTCAGAAATGCCAGTTCAACAGCAAAGGTTTGTATTGTAACTATAGTTGTTAGATTAACTGTCGCAATGGTTAGTGTTTTCTTGAGCTTAAACATTTCTTCTTTTGGTAGACCGGAGGAACACTCCCAATTACTGCCAGAACCTTGGAAACCATAATACGTTTATCTACTGCTCATGCAAAATTGAAATTGAGCAGAAAGGTATTTGATCCATCCTTTTACTCTGTGTTCTTTATGTTCATACATATGGATCTTACCTTAATGCCTATTGGTAAAGATGCCTTTTCCACTTTTCTTAATTAAATTGTGTTACCAGGTCTCTAAGTCTGATGTTGAAGCTGCCTTGAAAGTTTTAAATTTTGCTATATATCATAAAGAATTAACTGAGATGGAGGAACGTGAAGAAGAAAGGGAAAGAGAATCAGAGAGAAATCATCGAACTGAGCGTCGTTCAAATAGGCATAATGCAGATGACCAGTCCGCTGTTGATAATGAAGGGTAGGACTTCAAGTTAGCTAAAGTTTTAGCAAGAAACTAATTTTTGTTTTTTTAGTACCTTAGAGACTCCAGACTAAGAGTTGCTGCTTTCTTTTCTTCTTACATGCCTTTAATGGACTACATCTTTCTTGCATGCATTCGTACAAAAGCCTTTATACAATGCACAGGCACAGTTTACTTTTGTGGTGTAGGTATGCATGTGCCTTCTATTAGAGCTGAGAATCTCTCAAACTAAATGTTGTTGTTATCATCTTTTGCCCTAGGTAATGTAGCATTGCGCAAAACAGTTGACAGGCATTGAGTAATATGTTCACTTAAGATTCTATTTGAACCCCTATAACAAGCCTGCTGCAATTGGATAAGTTTTCTTTTTCTGATTTTCTTCCGATTCATGAATGTTAAAACCATGATTTATAGCCTAAAAACATTCCCTTGGAGAAATATGGATCAACCAGTGAAATAGATGATGCCTGCAAGTTTTCTTTTTCTTGAACTTAGGTTCTAAATCCAACCTGAATTATAGTTTCTCCAAAGTTCCATCACATTACTTGACAACCGTCATAGCTGAAGAATGGTACATCTGAATTCCCCTCACTCTTCTGAGTGGTGTGTCATTTCTGACTGGTTTTTAGATGAGTGTGCATCATTTGGCAATACAAAGGGAGGATGGATGGTTATCTCAAGTTATATGTATATATATGCCCTTAAAAGGATGGGTTGTGGATTAGCTAATAGTAAATAAAATCTTTCAGTGCTTCCACATTTTCCCAAGGTCCATACTGTTAACATTTGTCTCTACTCTTGTTTTGTGGCAGAATGGTGGATTCCATGGAAGTTGACGAGCCTCCTGTTGAACAATCTACTACTGACTTGTCTCCAGAAAGGTCTGATATAGTAGAGAATAGTGGTGTACAAATCCATTTGTTCTATGCCCAATTTAGACATATTGGTGATGAGCTCTGTTTTTCCCTGCTGACTGCAGAATTGAAGCATTTAATACGTCATTTCGTCAACACATGCGCTACTTGGATAGCATAACTATTGATGACCTAGAGAAGGTCATCAACTCCGGAGCGTCCCAATACTCGAGAGAAGAGATAATGCTTCTATTGCAGGTAAAATTTTCTGTTAGAGAAAATGGAAGGGATTGGTTTGCCGGAATCAGTAACTCCAGATTTCTGAAATTAATTGATTGCTTCTAAGGATCAAATTATATAATTGGGAAGTGCATATGATCCGTTTGGTTTTCTTCAATCACCTGCAATGTTAACAATTCTGGTAACAAAAATATTTTATGATTGTCCAGAAATTACATGATGAGAATAAAGTGATGATAGCTAACGGGAAGGTCCATATGGTAATATCATGAGCCATACAAGAAGAGCAAACCTGCGCTGGCAGATTTGTGAAAGGTATGTAGTAGTTGCTGTAGCAAGTAGCTAATATATATATTGATGGTTCTGATACCATGAAAGACGTAAACTTAGATACCCAGCCACAGATCCTATCGTTGATATATTTAGATAAATACAAGGAAAGAATTGAGGAAAATCTACAAGGTCAGATAAGGTCAACAAGTACTATATTCAATAGTGAGGAAAGCACCCCATAAGCTCTTCTCTCGCATTCCTATGATCATCTTCATGCTGGCATTTGATGAATAATATTTGTGGAAATAACTAAACTACGATTACTCTGTTGAATAGTGGTTCGTAGGTACCAAGTCATCATATGCTCAAAAGGCAAAGTTGATGACAAGCTATGGGTGGAGAATTATCCATTATTCACTCCTTGAAGCAAGAGATGTAGGAGAATGTGTACTGCCATAAGTTCCCTTTGAAGGCCAGCTCCAATAGAAGCATGACTATAGAACTTAGTAGTGACTGTTGTTTTTGTTTATAATTAATTATTACATGGAAGGCTGAAATGTTAAAGATGAATAGATTACCTTTCGGTCTGCTATTTGTGAATTTCTTTTCTTGATTCAATGGCTATGTTCGATGTTAATTTTCCTTGTGAGAGGTCATACAGGCGCACATGAATGCTCATTTTGGTTGAATGTTATGTCTTGACCTTTTTTCTTCTGTAACTGGCTATGTTCTTAAATTGTTTCATATGAAGATTGAATGTTATGCCAAAGGACTTGTGGATCCATACCATTTCGTTACTTTCTTTTACTCAGCATCTTCTCATGCTTGAGCAGATGAAATTGATAAGAAGCACCAATGAAATTAGAGTCAACCTCCACCTTCCAGGGCTCCTTTCTGAGTCTGTCCTACTATTCAACGCTTATTTTAAGGACTTTATGAAGTTAAAAAAAAAAACTAACTATAGGTTTTATATCTAATTAGTAAAAATATTTTGTTATGATTTTCATTATGGGAATAAAAATGTTAATGAATGTTTGTTTTTGTGATTTTTACAAGGTTAAGAATTGTAAGTTTTTTCGATTAATCATTGTTAAAGAAGGATGACACATTTTTCCTGTGCGAGTTTCAAATCATTAGGATTCATACTCGAATGAGTAACATTAAGTTATAAAGGCACAATTGAAGACAGGATGTGCAATTAAGCTATTAGAAGACCAAATAAAGAGGAACAAATTGAGTTAAGATGAAAAAAATAAAACAAATGGATTATGAATTGGAGCTTGTTATAAATGATAACAAGGAGATGAAGAAGATTTCAATGTGTTATATAATCATGAGCTGCTCATCCGCATTGTGCAAATTAGGTAAATAGGGTTTATTAATAAAATATTTTGTAATCAAAAGGGATTAAAATATATTTTAGTTAAAGGAAAGCAAAAACTTATAAAATGCCGGATTATATTTAATACAAACTGTTAAGTTTTATGCTAAAATATTAATTTTTTGATAATATAAATTAATATTGCGTACTAAATATTTATTTGTATTTTTGATATAAATACTAAGATGCAAATATGACAAACTAATAAAATAGTACACAAGTTTTATAATTTTATTTATTAATAGTAAAAATAAAATAAAAATTGAACGTTTATTTACTACTATTATTATATCATTAATAAAATTTTGATAAAATACTTAATTTAACATCATATTAATTAATAGATACACTATTAATAATCAATAAATATATTAAAGTGATGTGGAATATTAAAGAATAATATTCTTTACATGTGAAAATGATAAATAACTTTTTTTCCACAAATCAACTTATCATTTTATCAACTTTCAATCATTACCTTTAACTTACAAAAAGAAAAAAATCCATTAAATGTATAATCCATCAACATTTTTAGAAGAAAAAAGAAAAGGGTCTGAAGAAATTTAATAAATGTGAAAATTGTAATAATAAAAAGTCAAATCAGAGCAAATTTAATGCAATTAACCTAAACTATGCTTACAAACTATGTTCTTACATTGTTTCATATACAAGTTAGAACAGATGAAATGCAGAGTTAGTGTTATGCCAAAAGACTTCAGGATCCATACCATTTTGCTCTCTTTTACTCAGCATCTTCTCATGCTTGAGCAGATGAAACTGATAATAAGCACCAACAAAATTAGACTATCAACTTCCACCTTCCATGGCTCCTGTCTGAGCTGCTTTTTCGGCTTTCAATTTTTCCAGCTTTTTCCTGAGATAAGCCTGCCTTAGTTTCTCACGGTTAGCTGCAGCCTGTTCTTGCCTGCGCAACTTCAACTCTGACACTTTCTCTCTTGCTTCATTAACTTGTTCATGAACTTCCCTGAGCAAAACGAAATTGAAAAATAATCAGGGTATACTTACCTAACAGTTTTACCACACATGTTTTATATGTGTTCAACATATGCACAAACAGAGTTACAGAAGCCTAAACAAATATACATGACTCAAACCAATTTCTACCAAGGATAATCAACAGATAGGTTTAAGTTCATGCTAGTCAAAAGATATAGGAAACAATTATCACATCCTTATTCCATTCTCGCCGTTTATGCAGCATTTTGTCTCACTCCATTGGTATGTGACTTGCTTTACTAGGGCCTTTTCCCTTCCTCAGTATAACAAAGTACATTATAGGTCATGGCACATCACAAATAACCAACTTTATATGTTCCCCACATTTTTATAAAAGTTTCTTTAAAAGAAAATGCTTGTGCTAATCCGATTTTCATCCCCAGCAAGAGCAGGACAATTCAATTCTAGCAATTAGATGAGATCAAAAGGCATACCTCACAAAGCGCTTATGTTCATCTCTATCTAATGCTCCAGCTGTTCGACCAGGCCCCATAAACTTCGTACCGAATGGAGTGGAGGCATCATTATCACCATTTTCATTTTCATTTTCTGGTGCTGTAGTTGCAGGAACATTTTGATGTTGTGGTTGCTGTGACTCCTCCAGCTCAACACCTTTGCGGAAAAAATCAACACAGTACTTCTCCTGGTCCTCCTCATCTGAGAGCTCTCCTCTTACCAATTTATCATACAACTCTGCTTTCTTTTCCAAAGCGGCATAGCTAGCTGACCCATCATTAACAGCTTTGAGTTCAAGTTTGTCCCTGGATTTAAAGAGCAAAAGATTGATCATCATTTTGTAAATGTTTCATTACCTAATCAACAATTTTTGATGCATGTGAGACCAAAAAATACAAGAAAAAAAGAACCCAAAAGTGACAAGTTTGATTCAGTTCACTAGCAGTTCATGCCAAACAAATGCAAATAAATTCTCATATTATCATCAAACGGCAAATTTCAGGAAACAATGAAACCAAGGAAGCAGTACTCAAGTAAAATTGAAAAATATCTAGCCAAATTGATATGTGATTACATTAAGCCACCATATAGACATTGGTCGAGCTTTGAAATCCATAATTTCAATCCATAAACCAAAAGAAGAGAAACCAGAATGCCAACTCCCCCTCGCTCCCTCCTCTTGATGTAGGATAACTAAAGAATATGCCAGCAATACTTAATACAAATGTATAAGGAGCAAATTACGGTACTGATATTTAATAGGAAGGAATCAAATAAAAAGAATAGGTCATGAGACCACTCCAAGGGTTTTAAGAACACTTTCACATATTTAATGTAAAAAAGTAAGAATAAGCTAATGACATGCTATTCTAACATGACCACGATTCTATTCTGATTGCTCCCAACTCAAACAAACTCTAGCATACTCTATTGGTGGTATCAGACACTATTAGCAGTATCTCATAGACATAAGTAGAAGAAATCTAAGTAACATGATTATATGTAAGCCTATTGCCTACTATCTATCAACCCAGCTTGTAGATGTTGTAACAATTCACCTCAAACCATCACAAAAGAAGAGAGTATCTTTCCAGCTCCAAGATTGAAGGGGTGGTACACAACATGAGAACGTTTTGCAACTCGAAGATTAAAAAGGGTGAATATCAAGGCAGAAGTACAACCAACAATCCTTACTTCCAATCCCTACACCCCTAAAGGAAAGATCTCACCTTTACAGACATGAACAATATAGCCAGAACTTCTCACCTATCCTTGTATCACCCCTCGTTTTGTCCTACCCTAAGCACCAACAACAAAAGAAGGGAAAAAAAGAAGAAGGTAATTTCCAAAGCTGTGAGAAGATTGACATGCTTCAGACTCGATACCGACATGAACGAAAAGAAGCCAACTTGCAATCTCACCAACTATTTCTCTTTCATGGAATCAGAATTCAATGTATGCTAGTTACTTAGCAACATGGGAATAGGAAAAGGAAAGAGTAGGGCTTAGATGGGTACTTGAGTGCGCGGGCATCGACGCCGGGGTTCTTTGGGTCTTGAGGGGTTAATTTCTTCTTGGCGCGGTGGTATTCGACGCCATCGGGACCAGAGACAAGCTTGGTGGACTTAGCCTCTTCCTGAGACTTATAGAGCTGAGCCTTGAGTTCCAAAATTGAAGAGGCACCAACACCTTCAATGGCTCTGTGCTTCTTCGGCAAAATTGAAGATTCCGTCAGCCATCCCAATGATTCCACCACCACCCTTCTCTTCTTCCCCGCTTCTTCTTCTCCCATATCGTTATTTCTTGTACGTTTACTTCGATCAATCTTGATTATCTTTTCTGAATCATTAAACCCGGTTCAGGTCGGCTATTGTTTGTAGTTTGTGGATTAGGCCTAATATGATACTACTAAAAATAGTACTTATTTTTTAAAAAATTTATAAAATAATTTTTCAACGTATTATAATGTATAATTTTTAATTTTACATCAATTTTCTCTCCAAAAATTGTAATAATATAAATTTAAAATAATAATAATTTATTTACTTTTATTAATATTATTTTCACATATAACATATAAATAATAAATAGAATTAATATAAAAAAGACCATTTAATCATCATACCAAATATAAAATTAAAAACAATACAAAATATTTAAAATATTAGTATTCCATCATATAATAAATAATAATTAAATGCAATTAAGCTTTTGTCAATTAAATACAATTATGTCATTTCATAAATGACATTTTTAAAATTTTAAATTAATAAGTAATTTAGAAACTTAATTATTGTTATTATTTTTAATTAATTTATTTAATTTATAATAATAATTATATTACAAATTATTGTTAACAGTATTAAAAATCCTAATAATTGTTAGCTAATTCTGAAACCCTAATTTGGTTTCAATCTCTCTCGTACCACCCAACAGCATAAACATCACTACCATAAGAATAACAACAATGGCTTTTAAAGAACTACCTAGAGGTGTTGAATTCCTTTTTCTCTCCAAAGAACTATCTGACTGTAGTGAACATGTAGTTAGATCATAGAATCTGGGTTAATCTTGACACTTGCAGTACCAAAATGAAAGAGGAAAACAGGAAGAGAAAAAGAGGAAAACTGATTAAGCTTTTACCCCTTGGAAGATGTACTCCCTAAGTTGTTGTCCCAAGTGGTCACTTATTCCCGTTTTCGTATGTCAACCTGTGTTCGAAACTATCTATTCATCTATCGCTCTGTGTCCGAGATCATCTATCTATCCATTAATATTTAATAGATGATGGATAGATGGATGGTCTCAGACACAGAGTGACACACGAAAATGAGAACAGTCACCCTCTACTCTTATTTATTTATTGTGAAACATGTGAATAGGAGAAGTTTGGCACATGATGATACACAGAATTCGGAATGGATAGATGGATGGTCTCGGACACAGGGTGACACACGAAAACCAAAACAACCACCCTTTGCTCCTATTTATTTATTGTGAAACATGTGAATAGGAGAAGTTTGGCACTTGATCATACACAAAATTCGGAACAGATGTTAATGGATGGATGGATGGTCTTGGGTACAGGGTATACACAGAAACGGAAACAACCACCCTCTGTCTCTATTTATTTATTGTGAAACATGTGAATAGGAGAAATTTCGCACATGATGACACATAATTCATAATAGAGGATTTGTGTTAACATTTAATGGATAGATGGATAGTCTCGAGCACAGGGTGACACACGAAAATGGGAACAACCACCCTCTGCCCCTATTTATTTATTGTGAAACATGTGAATAGGAGAAATTTGGCACATGATGGCACACAGAATTCGGAACAGAGAATCTATGTTAACATTTAATAGATGGATGAATGGTCTCCGACATAGGGTGACACACAGAAACGAAAACAGCCACCCCCTACTTCTATTTATTTATTTATTGTGAAACATATGAATAAAAGAAGTTTAGCACATAATGGCACACAGTATTTGGAGCAGAGAATCTGTGTTAATATTTAATGGATGGATGTATGGTCTTAGGTACAGGGTGATATACGAAAACGAGAACAACCACCCTCTACCCTTATTTATTTATTGGGAAACATGTGAATAGAAAAAGTTTGGCACTCAACGACACACAAAATTTGGAACAGATGATCTGTGACCATGTAAAATTAGCTATTGTAATCGTCTATCTCTTCTGGTCTACTTTGAAAATTTGGTTTAATCCACCGGAAAGATAGAAACTGCCAAGAGTTCCTAACAAACCCTTTTGATTGTATTGATTCAAGAGAATTGTTGGCTTCTTTCTGGAAGCTATAGCCATACGCCATTGTCATTCCTTGCGAGCAACTTCACCAATCACTTCATTTATGCTTGAAGTGTTTCTCCAAAAGATGATCACAATGAGTTCCAAGGCCAAGTTAGGCAAATCCAGAAGAGAAGTCTTCACACCTTCCACTTGTTCTTGCTCTCTTAAATTAAAATTCATCTTCATCTTTGTTGGCATTTAGATTGAAACTTCATTAAGTTTGTTTTAACTCTTCTTTTTGGAAACAAGTCCTATATTTTTAAACTTTATGATATGGGTCAGTACAGGCCAGTACTAGGCGAAATCGCCAATATTGGCCAGTACCAAACTACTAAGTTTCATACCATTTTTCAGTCAATACCAATTAGCATGATACAAATCTTAAAACACTGGTAAGAATTTGAGTTGACTTAGGTTATATCAGGTCTGAACTCTGAACATAATGAGAAATCGATTCTTGCTAGTTAGGTTACTGAATCACCGATGGTATGGTCAGTAATGCTATTGCAATATGACTGAACTGACACACAGAAGCAAGCAATATACTAATTGTTTGACAATGTCATGGTACAAGTGAATCCAACACCTTATTGCCGAACACAGATCACATGGGGAAAAGCGTACATAAAACAAAAACAAGATAAGATACATAGCAAGGCAACAGAAAAATCAGATTCACTGACGTTTTTTTCCAGTTGCTACCTCCCAAGCGTGCAAAATGTGGTTCACAATTTCCTCTACGCCAACACCGTGTTTCACCTGTACAGACACAAGGACGAGGATATAGCATTCATTCAGACACAAAAATATGTTGCTTTGAACAATAACAACAGCCTTAACAGAAGATACAGTCGAGTTGAACTGGAGTCCATCATCCAAATCTTTGACCTGCTGTAGACAAGCTTGCTTTTAAGATGTAAAATAAAACACCATATGCCTGTACATCTTGGGAATTCTCATGATCATTGACAATTAAGCCAATCTATTTTGCTATATGTGCATGCCAAAGTATAAACTACGAGTCTAGAGATCCTGGTGCATGTCAAGCAGTGTAATATCTTTCAACAATATGTACTACCATGGGCTCTGTAAACCAGCGGCTTTGAAAACTTGATTGAGCAGCCAAATACATTCCAAAGTTCCATCCATTTACGAAAGTCTAGATCATTTTATGATGAGTTCAAAAGAAAAGGCAAGTTGTCGTCAAGTCAAACTGACCTGAGCAAAGACAAATGGCCCTCCATCCCGCATTCGAAGCGCATCGTGCTCCATGACTTTCAAGTCAGCCCCAACTGCTGGTGCGAGGTCAGTCTTGTTTATGACCTAGAATCACAAGCAATCAACTGGAAAATTGTGCTTTGACGTTTGGTGAACAAGACAGATATTAAGAGGTATTTCAAATCAAAGCAATGGCAGTTACAAGAGTGAGAAATCACATACAAGAAGATCAGCTTGGGTGATGCCAGGACCACCTTTCCGAGGAATTTTATCACCAGCAGATACATCTATTATATATATAATATAGTCAGCCAGTTCTCTACTGAAGTTGGCAGCCAAATTATCTGCATCCAAGAAATTTAAATTTGATGATCAATCTGTGCAATTAAAAGTCATGTTTGTGAAATCATAATCGAGCAAGCACGTTGTTGCCTTGATATCAATTAAGGCAACAATTAGTGAATTACCTCCTCCAGATTCACAAAGAAGCAAGTCTGCTTTAAATAAGTTAGAAAGTTCCTCAAGAGGACCAAGGTTGATGCTGATATCCTCACGAATCGCAGCATGTGGACAGCCCCCAGTTTCTACAGCACGTATCCTTTCCTCAGGAAGTGCTCCATGCTTAATCAAGAATTCACCATCCTCTTTTGTGAATATATCGTTGGTCACCTGAAATCATACGACAGTACTTCTAATCAATCTTCATATCCACTAAACAATTGCCAATAGAAAGCACATTCAAAAACATGATACAGGTGACGTTTGTTGAATGTGTTGACCGTTTATAAAAGCAAGTTTGGACAAGAGGAATCAGGAAAGCAAGTTCTTCTGTCTAATCACCTAATCCATTACATTAGTTCTAGCTAGAAGTTATCTCTCAGCTCTAGCTCAAACTAGGAATTAACTTCCCTGTCTTCTACACCTCTTTTTTTCAGAAGGAACATAAATAGTGACTAAAGATATCTCCAAATTTAATAATGATATCAACAACTTGGCTGATCCAAACTTGGAAATACTGCACCTGTCTTTTCTTATGCAGCCAAAGGAGATACCTGGGACAAGTATGAAAAAATGAATATAAACGTATACTTGGAAGTCCATAGTAGTGCAGCATGAGGCATTACGATGAAGTGATCCATTTGCCTCATGATACAATATAAAATCTGCAAATCCTTAAACAAGTACATAACAAACTCATTCTCACGGAGAGGGCTGGCAGGTTTGATTTCCTCCAGGGGTCCATACTGGGCATTTTGAGTAGCATTTTATTCACAGTTTCTACGGGTGTACTAAACATGAAACTCATATTCTTGTAAACCGTACACAATATCAAATTCAACTTTCAGTGATTAAACCAATGTTCAAATGAAAAAAAGAAAGAAAATAAAAGATAAATTTGCTTTTCCCACATTTAAAAATTTGCCAACTGAATCTAAAAAATGTACAGGCATGAATCTCAGCAACAAATGTATAACAAACAGATGAAACTTACTGCCGCAAGGCTGTACTTGTCCCTCAAGAATTTACATAATGCCAACATTAAAGCTGTTTTCCTGGAAAATGTAAAATGAAATTTATCAGCTCTATAATTGAATTTCAAGAAGCTAAGAAAATAGGATACAAACCAAGCCAACGCAACACTTTTTTTTTTGAAGAAGAAGAAGAAGAAGCCAACGCAACACGAATATCTGGAAGAGAAACCAAGATGATACAAATTCCCATTTCGAGAAGGCATACCAATGTTGAAACTTGCATATTAGCAGTCACTAAAATGCTAGTAAATGAATATATATGCATTAAGTTGAACTTCAATCTGGATGCCTTTCACATTATGCACAGGAAGACTGGTAGTTCCTTCTGAAACAAACGCAAACCTCAAGAACATTTCATGTAAAAGGCAATAGTCATTTCGGAAAGCGGGATTACATTGAGCCACTAAACAAACTTTAAGGGGGGGAAAAAAGTTCGCACCACGAGTACGGATAAAACAAGATACAAGGATGAAAGCAATAGTATTGAATCGTAAGACTTGCAATAAATCAAGGGAAGGTTGCAGGAAAAACAGAAGATACCCAGTACCAACAGGGCCGCCAATCCCAACAGTGAAAGCTCTTTCATTGAAATCCCTGTTATGAAGTGGGAGAGCTCTTCTGGTGAAGTAGCCAGGAGAATATATTGGTTCATGCGAGTGTGGTGCCAGCCCATCATGGCTATGGTACAACCTCCCATCTGGGCCTACCCATGACGCTGTTTTCCTGTTGCGACCATTAGCAATTATATCTCAGTAAGCTGGAAAGCAAAACAGTACCGAAATTTATAAACTTTGCAATAGATAGGTACTCGGGGGTATGGTCATGGTCATGGTGATCATGGTGGTGGTGTTGATGGCCGTGGGGATGACTGTGGTGCTCGTGGGAAGTCATCTGTGCTCAACCTAAAAAGGTTCAGTACTGTTTTGACTGGATAAAGGTGAGAGAGGACACTGGTCACAAGAAGATGGTGAAAATATGAAATGCCTAGTGCATCCAGAATTGTCATAAAGCAGGCCTTTGGGAACATAAGCAAATGGACATGACAACGGGCTCGAGCATATGTTCCCGTTAGGGCTTTTCAGTTATATGTCACCCAATTTTGTCTACACTCCCTGTGAAACTGTGAAACAACAAAAGATCTCGTGACAACATTATATAAAAAACAACCTTTTGGAACAAGATGGAAATGGAAAATTACACTACACAAGTTTTTCGATCGGATTAATTATAGATGTCTCGTTTTTAGTAACAATGTGAGAGTTAAAGTTACTAGAAAACTTGAAGATTGCTGAGAACTTGATATTGAGCAGGGTTAGTAATTAATCAGCAGCCGATCAATCAAGTACATGATGACTCTTTGTGCGTAGAAATATACAGGTTACGTAAGAACTTGGGAGATTTTGAAATTTCAAATTTACCTCCTCTAAGACTCTTGAAGCAAGAGTTTAGAAGCTTAGGATTAGTCCAACTAAACTAAGATATTTAATATTTAAAAAAAAAGAGTCATTGTCCTTTCAGAGCCTAGCAAAAGACATAACATAAGATTAAAATATGAAACTATTGTCTAGAGACAATGTTAGTTGAATGGGTTCAGATCATTGTTACTCTTTTTTTATCCTATTCTGTAAGCATTTATCTGTTCAATTTTTGTAGATTTTATTTATTGGATAGATGGATATTCATAAAATATGGTAGGAATAGAGAGTAATGAAAACAAATGATATTTTCCTAATTGAATGAGCTAAAGTGCAAACAATGGGACTTAAACTAATCACTCGTTTATGACCTTTTTTTTTTTTTTGTCTTTGATCAGGGTACCTACCGACGGATCTAGTGATTAATCCCCTCGCTAGTTGGTAAGCATCTTACAGGGTAGGACAGCTGAGGGTAGGACAGCTGACCCAAGGATTTACAGTTGCTCCATACCCAAAGTTAAGGATAGAACCCCTAACCTTTAGTTAAAGATGAATGAGTCCTTACCACTCAACCACACCCCTTAAGTTACTCATTTATGATTTAAAGAAGAATCCGTGTTATATGTAATAATATAATAATAATGTTATGGTCCAATTGCAAGGTAACTTTTGAAATTAGACTCTTTCATAAAACCTATATCAATTAATATTAAAACCTATATCAATTAATATCAGAGTCAACACCACTCCTTCGAGCTCTCGTACCATGGTGTCGATATTACAGTATTCGGCCGAAACTAAAAAAGGTCTAACGCATTACCAACCTGCAAATGTCTGACCTGTGGAGCGTGGTGGAATTTCTGGGATGGATATAATAGTTACATCGAAACGAAACATGACATTTAATTGGAACACGAGGTGCCTCTTCCATGGCAAAGATACGGCAATCTGTCCGACATACCTGCGAAGCTTTGACCAATCTATCTCCAACATCAAGCCATCAAGCCATCAAGCAATCAAAAGGTAGGGAACCTTTACAGGGAAGCTATTCACTCCTGAAAAGCTTTATCCAAGAGTTCTGTCCTTTATCTAGACTAGTGTATCTTCTTGAAGAAGAGGGGTTTTCTCATCAGCAGACTTGATGCTTTCTACATAGAGATCCTTGCTTTTATCATCTTCCCTGATCTGCCCCCATATTACCCTATAATATCCCACACCAGACATTGCTGCTCCCATTACGCTGCATATATCAAACCTAGTTTCATGTTGCTCAATATTCAAAAAATAAGTGTTGCAGTGTTTGACAAAGCAGCTAAGGTTATTGAATGATATCGGTTAGAACATCGTATTTATAGATTTTCAAAAATGAATTAAATAGTGCAGACGTGCTTTTACCTTCCATGGTGAAAGCTGTTTACCAAGAACCCAATACCGAAAATGGATGCCCAAACAATCCTAAATGGATGGAACATGAGCACAAAAGAAAACCTTCAAGCGTGTGCACGCATGTGAACGTAGCTTCAAATAATACTATACTGCGAAAGAGTGCCTGTGGGAAACAAGGTCACTGCCAATAAGATCCAAGTTATCACCATTCACGTCGACAAGATTGGAGCTCGTTACACACTTGCGTTGGTAACAATAAGCAGAAGTAAATTCGACGTTTGTATTTATTTTGCTTTCTAACTTGATGGACAGTAAGGTGACAACAGGTCATTTCTGATGCAAATGTGGTGTGCTGATGGTTAGTGAAAACCTTGATAGAAGGCCCTCCAGGATTTCTTTTTTTTAGCTACTTTTGGATGATTTGTTAGATTTTTTTTTTTTTTGCATAAAGGGAAAAGAATACACCGAAAGTTAAATGAGTTGGGAGAAGCTGATCCCCGACATATCCTCTAAAAAGAGACTGTGACACCCTAAAGGTGGTACATCAAAATAAGTGACTCCAATATCGTCCTGACCTGTCGGTTCGATGAGCCAATCCGCGCATCTGTTACTCTCTTGTATATATGGCGATGAACAATAGATGATTTGTTAGATTTTAATCTAACAACAGGAGTAAGAAGACAGATTCTCACTTCAGTTGCTAACCAGTAGGTGTCCAATCCATCTTCTTAATAGTCCTCACTTGATATACTGCACAATGACTTTTTAATAATAATACAAGCATCAACTCTTTCAGTGTCCTATACTGCTATACATCAATGCATACATAATATTCTGCTATCTCCCACTCATTTCCTCAATACATATATACGATCTCACAAAACTTGAATTGTATCTTACACCAAGAACCAGTATGTATAACTACCTAGTGATACCCTAGGAAGGCTGCAATTTGTAGAGAAGAAAATCAATAAGCAACTATTACACTATACTTTTTGATGGTAGCACTCCATCGATGTAATATGAAATAAAGTGCAAACATCAAAGAGTAAAGTGTGATAGACCACTTTGAAAAGGGAAAGAACAGGAAACAATGGGAAAAGAAATTATTAATCAAATCCAAGTTAGTCAAACAAGTTTTTCAGAGCATTGTGCTTGCCACATGGTTCAGGCACCAACACCTTTCCAGTTTCACTTTCCACACTCGCTTGATTGGTGGGGGTGGTTGATTCAAGATTGCCTAGAGTCACTCCTTGTTTCTGCATATATTCCCATTTGTCCTGGAAAAGGTAAAAGAAAGCCATGAAAGAGACCTGAGCTGTGAAAAGTGTAGTCCAAAGCCTTGTACTTCTAGATACTTTCTTATGGTAGGCATCCAGGCCAGTGTAGATGTTGATGATCCCAATAAGAGAGACAGCTGTTCCAAGCATCCAATGCACACAGTACCATGTACTTCTTCTCTTAGTCCCTCTGCAAGAGGATGCATGGATCGTCACTTTGTTGGCTAACAGAAATTTCTGTTTATAAATGCGTTAAATGAAGTTTATAAAGAAGAATATCAGATTCACTGTACCTCTGAGGCCTCCAAAATCCAATTCCGGCTTGCACCCAAATGGCACCATAAAGTGCTAAACCTATTCTCTTATGGTTATTATCAAATGTATTCTCGAAGGATTTTATGGACATTATAGCTCCTGCCGTGCCAGTAAGCACTGCAAGTATCTGCTCATGATAAGTTGTGATTAAGAGTGCAATTGTTAGTACTTTGAAATCAACTAAACTCTAAACTATGCACAATCAATAATTTATAAAGAATTTGAAAGGAGATCAACAATGACAAACTGTCATGTACGTTTAACAAAAAATTAACACCTTTTCAAAATAGAAATTGCCTTTCCTGGAGATTATGGGTAGTAGAATAGTTAAATCATCACTTGCTTTTTCTTCCTTTTGAAGTATTGATGGCAATTATTATGGCTAATAATCTGCAATATACTATTGAAACTATATAATGGCCCCAAGAAATAGCAGACATCATCATTGTTAAAGATAAAGTGAAGAATGATGACGACCATGACAAAACACTTCTTCATGATTTCAACCTATGAACTAAAAGAAGCATTGTCAGGCTGGTGCTGAAAAAAAAAACATTTTGACAGATCAAGTGCTCTTCCTTCTTTCTCTACCCTCCTTCCTTAGTGGTGAATCCCATATCACGATGCAAGCCAAAGACTTAAATTGTTATTTGTTTTATTCTGCTTGAAAATGAAGAAGCAAAACTGAAACAGCAACTAACAGAATTACCTGCAATACAACATGGAGATAGAAGATGGCTTTACGTTTTCCACCTTCCAGTTTCTGAGAAAATCTAATAACAAGTATCCCAAGAGGTATCAAGAACCCCATGGAAGTCCATGAGAGAACCCCATGAAGAGCAATCTCTGATTTCAATTTAGCACTCAACTGCAAAATGCAAAATATGACAACTGAATTGCAAGAATTAAGCTTTCAGGTCAAAAAGAACAAGAATAAGAAAATGTGTTAACAGATTACCAAATAACTGCAGCTAATGAAAACTGGAAGAGAAACATATTAGTTACCTTGTGGTCTCTAATTGTGGCTTTGTGACTACGGAGACGATCTTCATGTTGTAAGCAAGCAATATATGGAAGAAGAGAAGCAAATTGTACGAGGATAGACAAAGATGCCAGCTGATGAAAATTTTTCATCATGCAGCTAAACAATGATAAATAAGCCATTGACATACCCTACTCTCACACAGACATAATCAGCTTCTTTCACGGTTCTTTTTGAAAAGTAAGAGAGGACCATATGATCAATACGCAAATGGGTTGGATGGTGATCAAGTTAAGCCTCCAAGAAGTTTTAGAATTGAAGCTGTTAACTTGGATACGACGAAATGCACTATATGATTGCAGGATCTAAAAATGGATAGGAGCTAGCTGTAACTATATAGCTAGGGGTTTCTCACTACTTATATATAAATTTACGAGCACGGACGTCCAAGCCAGTGGAAAGAACAAAAGTAAAAGGTGGATCGACCATGAAAATCTATATGAATCCTAATGAAGTGGTGTTGACATTTGCAGGCTCCTTTGTCACACCATAAAGAGAAAAGTAGGCTGGAAAGGCACAAGTTGGTCAAGTTTGCAATTGATGGTCGACATTTCATACATATATAAAGAATTATACAGCTTTATTCATATGGTTGTAGGCATGTTTGGTTCTTAATTCATCAGGTGGGATATGCACTGATGAACTCCACCGAAGAATATACAGATAAACTAGCAATTCTATAATTTCAGCAAGAGGGAGGGAGAGTATCATTCTTCCACTATATCGTACACATGCTATTAGTGTTGTGATTCAGAATAAATATTCAAGTAAGCTAACTTAAACATGATTTCATGAATGCAGCTACAGGTAAAGGTTTTTATACCACCGGCACTCTTTGCAGTTTGCTGCTATAAATCATAATTACAGCTACTTAAATTAATAAATTTTTATAAATTAAAATAAATTAATTAATTTTGATTTAATAATATTTTTAATTAAAATTTAAAATCTTTCTTAAGCAAAAACAATTTTTTTCTATGTATTTCAAATTCTTTAATTTATTTAAATTTTAGCATGTTTTATAATAATCTAATACTGGTCGAATATTTTACTTTAAACCTCTTATCTTACTAGTTTATCTTGTGACCTAATTTTTAAAACATTGAAAATAGCTAATTGATGTTTGGAAATGACCCACAAGTGCATACCTACCTAGAAAATGTCAAGCAATGTGAAATTTATCAATGATTAAAAAATTCAATAAAATCAACTATAAAAATTTTGAAAAGTCTAATTTTTTAGTTTGGTTTTTAAACAAAGTTGCAAGTAGATTGATGCCCTAGAAATTTTTAAAAAAAGATACTTATTTTTCTATTCAGTTAAACATCATCAGCTAATGAGAAACTGAATTAAAGATAAGAATGCAATATGGTAAATCACTATGATAATTAGCATCTAAATTGTTACTATATAATACTCTCAAACTCTAATAAATCGAAGGATTGAACAAAAGATCAAATTCATAAAAGTTATCATTAAATATCGTTACAACTTCGTCAATTTCATATCAAGTCGAGTAGAAGTGTCACTAAATCTACAAGCAAAGAGACTCGAGTTTCATCAAATCAACAATAAAAACTAAGACAACTTGAATTTCCACTTTCAAAACACATAAACCTACTTTTGAAAACAACCTTTCTATTAATTAGGGATAAAGTTGCGTAGTAGTCATCCCTCTAAACTTCACATTTCAACCGAATTTATCCGAATGATATGTTGTATTCAAAACACATAAACTAGTCTTCAGTGAATAAATTGACATCCACGTGAAACTAGTCAAGGCTAGATTATAACACCATCAAGTTCAAACTAATCATCACATCGACATTGTCGATATCAAAACTCATGTTTTAATTTGAAAATTATCAAATCACTAATTTTAAGTTCAAAATACCCGTGTGATATTAGGTCAAATGACCTTTATACAACTCAAGCCAATAATAAATGATCAAATAAGAGGATTATATTTATAGGTTACTCAAACATAGAAATCATGTCTTGTTAAAGACTCAATTAATTAAGTAGATTATTTTTAAAATAATAAGCATTAAGAATATTTTGTGTTATAATCACAATTATACATAAAACATTTCAATAGATGTCTCATAGCGGGTGATAAATTTGGGTATAACTTTACCTTAAAGGTACCTTGTAAGGAAAGATTTGTCGTACATTTATAAACTACTTTAGCATTCTTTACTTGCTCAATATTGAATTCTTGACACCCTCTTCAGCCCAGATTAAGGTTGAACATCTGATGGATATATTGAGCAAAGGACTACAACAAGCTGGAAGCCGCCACAAACTATTGAAACAAGTTTTTAGCTATGATATATATTATGATAAATTTGGGTCTAACTTTACCCTAAAAGGCACCTTGTAAGGGTAAGTTTGTCAAACATTTATAAACTATTTGAACATTTTTTACTTACTCTATGTGAAATTCTTGACACAATCTCCTAAGTCCAGAGCAGAACTGAACATTTGATGGGCATATTGGACAAAAAATTACAACATGTTAGGCACCACCGTCATTGAGACAAGTTTTTGGCTATGATGTCATTATAAATTTGAGCCTAATTCTACCCTAAATGGCACTTGTAAGTATAAGTTTGTCATACATTTATAAACTATTTTAGCATTCTTTACTTGCTTAATGTGGAATTATTGACAGTGAGGTTGAGGTCTAAAAGTAGATTGCTTTATCTCTAACCGATATCATTTTGATGTAAATGACATACAAATTAATGATATAATAAGAATCGTTACTTTTGTGTAAATAACAAATACAAATATAATGAGATAAAAAAGAACTATCATTCTTATGTAGTGAACATACATATCTAACGAAAAAGATGTGAACTTTTAAATCTAATGAGAAAGACATGAGCTTTTTATTATGTTTGTGGGGTAAGCCTTTAAGGTTGAATCATGCCAATTTATTGTCTTTTTTTTCCACTTTCTTTATTTTCTCTTTTTACTTTATTTAATATCTCATTATGGTGTTAGAGTTACATTTGTGTTTTTTTATCAGTGTTTTAAAAATTAGACTGAAAATTAAACCAATAAGACAAGAGATTAAGGTTTAAAAGATTCAACTAGTATTAGACTATCCAAAAATCAATTAAAGATTGAATAAAAATAAAAAATTTGAAAAATGATTGAAGAAGATTATCCTTACAAGTAATAAAGTTTAATTAAAAATAGATATTATTAAATGAAAATTAATCTGTTTATTTATGGTTTATAATAACTGATTAGTTTAAGAAAATTAGTCTATTAATTAATAAAAAGTTAGTCGGTTTAATGTTTTCAATGTTAAACTAATCGATTATGTTGAATTTTCAAAACATTGGTTTTTACAGTGGTAATTTCTTTTAACTAAGTGTATTACAAATGATTATGTTAAAATCATAGTGTTAACAACCATAGAAGTTAAAATAGCTTGTCATATAGTTATTAGTTGAAATTGTTTGTCATGTTAGTCACTCACATTCGGTACTACATCATCAATCAATCAATATGTCAACTATTCGATCCTTATAACAAGGTTATCACCTAACTTCATTATTTCTTATATTAAAGGAGATTTAGGCTTTTGATATAATCTAACCCTAAAATAATCATGCCCTATAACGTGATATTCATAATCTAAGGATTTGGATTAGTTATAATTAGTTAAAGGGCAATTTAGGCTTTTGATATAAATTAATTGATTTATATATTATCTTAATTTAATTATATATATCATTTTATGTTAAGACTCTCATGATCATACTCTATAACGTGATACAAGTTTGACAAGTGCCACTAACTTGTGCCATTTAATCATTGCCTTACACTTTCCATTGTGTTTGCTCTTCAAGGTAATCTCTAATTAACGTGATACAAACTAGAGATAGCATTATGTTAATGGGGGCTAGGCATAACTATTTACCTTTTGGTCGACCTATAGATGTAAAACGATTTTAGTATACAAGGACACCACCTTCATTGCTTGCCCTTATTTGATAATCATGAACTGTATATATGTTTAATGTATCAAATATGGTCTGTTTTAAAATTAACACTTCAAACACTTCCTACCTTGTTGCCTCCCAAAAGGTAAGTATATATGATTAATATTGATCTCATTCAAATCTAGCTAGGTCTAAGGTTCATTCCATACCAATTGCGTAATAATTCCCTTGAAATTTGTATGAATTTAACCTTTCCTAATCTTTAATCCTTAAGGTTAGTTTCTTCCAAACATATTTCGGATATCACATCTTTTCACTACCACTTCAAATGTTGATTAAAGCTTATGTTCACAAGCGAATTCCAAGATCAATGGATGCTAGCTAGTGACAAATTCTTAAGAGACCATCCTCTTGTAGAGGTCGAATTATGGCATTTTGTGTTGGTATGTGAACAAGTGGGACTGGATAAGATGGACTTAACTTTTCCTGATGGTGTAATTAAACATAATCACTGAAATGAACGTGAACTTGGACCCCATGTCCAATTGATCACTGATATTTGGTTTCTTAAGATAGTCATAAAAGTGACAAGGAAGAGTTGATTATACATGTGTGATCTCATATATGTGTTCGTTTCACTACCTCATGAGTGCCTTAACATCCAAACATAGTTAAGTGTTAAGAAGTTCAAGATTTTAACTTCTAGTTAGCACTTTGCGTTTTACTCTGAGAAGAGCATTTCTCCGTGGAGACAGTCCTCATGAAAGCTGAAAGTATAACGACCTTTTTGTAATCAACATCTCTGGTAATTCAAAAGGATGATGACAGCCATTACAAAGTCCTCATAATCATTACCATCTGCATTATATGCATGAAGAAAGACTCAAAGACATCCAAAGGAAAAAGGAATCATGGTGTTTGGTAGGTGGTCACTTTCATCTCAGCTTTGATGATTACAGTTTTGGAAATCAAACTAAATGTTGTCAAGACATGCATTGGTCATCCCGGCAACGAGTCACTAGTGTAGGATACGAAGTCAAAAGGATTGACCAGCTAAAAGTAGGTTATAACTTATAACTTGTAATACACACCATATGAACTAGTCTTCTAAAGGCATAAAATTAGTTGAAACAAGTATAAATCTAACTATGAAATCTAAAAACAATTATAAGAGTATGACAATACTATAATGGTCCATGAAAATGTACAATATGGATCAACACTTTCCTCTTCGTATAATAGAATTTAGAACAAATGCAACAAACCAATAAGCTCTCTTCAGGTAGGTTGATTATAGAGGACTCACGGGGTTCCTTTCTTTTTAAAAAATAATGTCCTAAATTTCCACAAGAGAGCTAGAACATTAGAATATCGTCTAGACGATTACTCTCGATATAGCTACCTATACTTAATTCATGAGAAGTATCAAGCATTGACAATTTTAAGTTGTTTAAGGCTAAAGTTGAAATTTAACTTGGTAAAACTATTAAGGCCATAAGATTTGATCGTGACAGTGAATAATATGAAAGGTACGACATATTTGGTAAACAACGTCCAAGTCCATTTGCTTAATTCCTAAGTGAGTGTCGGATTATTCCCCAATAAATCATGTTTGTTTCTCCAAACATAAATAGTGTAGCAAAGAGACGAAATAGAATCCTTAAGGATATGGTATAAGTAAGATTAGTCATATAACTTTATCTAACTTTTGATGAGATGTACTAAAGACTGCAATGTACATACTGAACATAAGTCCTAAAAAAGCTACAAACAAAACCACTTGCAAGTTATGGACGAGTAAGAAATCATTCTTAAAGCATTTATGTGTTTTGAGGACATTTAGCTGAAGCAAGGTTATATAAGTCAAATGAAAAGAAATTGGATGCAAGAATTGTTAATGGTTGTTTTTTAGGATACTCTGAAAGATTATAGGAATTTAAATTCTACGACCCTAATAGAAGAACATTCTTTAAGACAGGAAATGCTTGGGGTTTTTAGAGTGTTGAGTTTGGGGAAGAAGATAAGGTTAATGACTTTGTCTTTGAAGAGGATTCAATCAATGTTCCTCTTCCTGTAGTTGTTGTTGATCATAATCAAGTTTTTATTCCTAAGTGATTCAGTAACATCCATACAAACACATTATAAAATTGAGCTTACTACCCATTAAAATCATCTAATCATTCCTCATACCATTGTTCATGAGAAGCATAAGAATCAAACTCAACAAACTCAAATTTAAGTAGAGCTAATGCCTTTAAGAAGATACATAAGGGAATGAAGAAGTGAAATTCTAAATAATTATGTTATACTTCTCCAAGAATATAAGGTAAATGTTGACTTAGTAGGAGATGGTCCACTCACCTTCCATAAAGATAATATAATTTATGACTCTCATAAGTGGATTAATGCTATGGGCGATGAAATTCAAACCATGAGAGACAACTACATTTGAGATCTTTTCTCATTGCTTGAAGATGTGAAACCTATCAGTTGTAAATAGATTTTTAAGACAAAAAAAGACTTATAATGCAAAGTAAAAAGATATAAGACCAGTCTTAACACCAACGGATTTACTTAAAAGAAAGGCATTGACTATAAAGAGATATTCTCTTCAATTTCATCAAAAGACTCTTCTAAGACTATTATAGAACTAGTGGTGTATTTTGATCTCGAGCTATATTAGATGGATGTAAAAATAACTTTTCTTAATGGTGACATTAAGGAAACAATCTATAAGAAACAATTAGAGGGGGCAAATATGAAGGAAACTAACTAATTGTTTTGTAAACTTAGGAAATCTATCCATAGGCTCAAGCAAACTTCACATCAATGGTACCAAAATTTTCATCAGGTTGTTCTCTCATTTGGCTTTAAAGTGAATGTTGATTAAGATTGTGTGTACCACAAGTTTTAAGGGAGCAAAATCAATTTCTAGGTCCTATATATGGATAATATTTTGCTTGTTAATAATGATATGGAACTACTTTTAGAAATCAAGACATGTCTTTCAGAGCAATTCAAAATGATAAATTTTGGTGAAGTATCCTTCATATTAGAGACCTAGATTCACCATGATCCTCTGTGAGGAGATTTAAGATTATCATAAAAGGGTTACATCAAGAAGGTATTAAATTTTAAACCTTATGACACACTTGTATCTATAAGGAGATAACTTCAATATGAAACAATGTTCGAATACTAAAACTAAATCCAAGTTTAAGTAAATATCCCTCACACTCAGGTTTGCACCCATCTTGACTTTTTTAATATTATAGGAATGCTTGGCAGATACTAAAGCAATCTATGAAGAAAACATTGAAACTAAGAATTATATGCTCATATATATAAGAGGTCGAGCAAACCTGCGATTATTGGATTTTCTAATTTCGACTTTTTGGATCAAGATAGTCATAAATAGATATCTGGTTATATATTTTTATTAACAAAATGTGTGACTCGTTGCATCTTTCACTATGAAATATGGCTACGAAATTTCATCATAGGACTCCAAGTAGTCAAAAATGTCATCCAAATTATTCTGTGACAATAGATCAATAGTTTTGTATTCAAATAGCAATTGGAGCTCTTATAGATAAGCATATAGATATTAAGTTCCTTGTTATGAAAGAAGAGTTCATAGTATTGAGCTTATAGGAACAAACTCTATGATTGCATTTTTGCTCACTAAGGCATTAGAGCCCAAGGTCTTTCATGAGCATGTTACTCATATGAGCATTGTTATATTTAATGTCATTTGATTTAATAGGAATTCATGTCTTGTTCTTTGTGCTTGATATTTTACTTGATGTCATGACATTAATAAAATATTCAATCCTTTTTCAGTTTTCTGTGGTTTACTTTGAAACATGATCTCATTTGGTCAAAGTTGGACTAGTTGAAAATAGACATGTATAGATCACGTTATGCATAATTTCCATGCTATACATTCATAATTTATCTATGTCATTAAGTTGATGAATGAGATCAATGTGGGTTATGTTGCAAAATTGGCAGCACACTCTCCCCTTGGTCCTTGTATCAATGAAGCTAATGGATGGGATTAGTTTACATGGACATATCTTCATTCTTGTACATGTAATAGATTGTTACAGAGATTAGATATGATTGTTGATTTTGTTGTGTGGGCACAACTTTGTGTGAGAGCCCTCGAAGTAAATTTGCTGTTGTAACCATGAGAAACAGAAACCTGAAATCCAAAAGAAACAAGCTGCCGACCTGTTTGGTAAACTCTTTCTTAATTAGCATCTGCAGGAGTCATAGAAGGTATTCTAACTTGAGACTTACTGCGAAAGAGCTGAGACAGCAGTCTGCATCACTTAACAAAACTTTGAACTAGAGATGCCAAGCATCACTTGCAACAAATGTAACAAAAACCTCAATTATCAAATATAATTAGTCTGATATAGTAAGATACTTAGAAAGAAAACAATATCCAATACACAAAAAATGCCTGGAAGTCTTCTACAAAACAAAATTCATAGGCAAACACGCTTTAGATTCTAAACCATGACTATCATCAGAAAAATCACAGTTACATAAATATGTTAGGCCTTGAAGCTTTGTATGTGGTCTTCAGCTTCCTGGTTGGTGGTCTAACCTTCCTGAACACCAATGGGAACTTGATCTTGGAGTTGTGGAACTGTTTCGTGCTTTCCCTCTTGCATAGCTTCGCAGGGACAGTTGCAGTCTTTATGATCTGAATGCAAGGAAATCTAACCCTGTGGCGAGAGGCCATCTCATTGTACATCTGCTCAACAGCACCATTGAGAGTGGTATCACGAAACTCCTTGTACATGTTGTGGTAACCTGTTCTGCTTTGGTAACGCAGCCAAATACCATAATTCTTGATCTTGGTTGGGTTCTTCTCAAAGATCTTCAAATGTTCACAAGTGTAAGCCATTTCATAAAATTATATTAGAACTCTTAACAAAAAACATATAAAGAACATTAAGTCAAGAGATAACAGAAGGAAAAATTACCACCCATCCTAAAACATATGCAGTAAGTTAGTTTATCTTCCATCGATAAACAAAAGATACAAATCAGTATGAGATCTTCCATCGATAAACAAAAGATACAAATCAGTATGAGATACATGATGCAAATGCATTAAAAAGATTAGCAACCTGTTAAATGTAGAAGCAAAGTATAACACTACATAAAACATTATACCAACCATCAGATGTCATCGGTCAAAGTAGTTTATTCTATCAATGTCAAAGTAGTTTATTCTATCAATGAGCTTGTACTACACAACCATCAGATGTCATTGATCAAAGTAGTTTACTCTATCATTGAGCTTGTACAAGAAACAATGTATAAGAGATAATATAACCAACACAATTGGTAGCAAGAAAAATGAAAAAATCCATTTTTTTCCCAATTCAGTTTCTGAAAAATGCAGAAATAATATAGTCGCACAGCTTATCACTAGAAAATTAAAATTATGTAGTTGCTCCAGTGTTCCCCCAGAGCAATAAATTCAGAGTAGCCAAGGGGAGATAGAAAAACAGCAACACAAATAATGTTGCTTCAAGGGAACGAGTCATGTGGGCATCGAAAAGTCCACCGACCAGATAATGAAGCATTCCAAACTACTCCCAAGATTCCATTTTACAAGTTTCTAAGCACATAATATGCCAACAGACAATCCAAGAAAAAGCCAATAACTAAGAGAAATGAAAACAGAAAAATAGATGTCTTAATTTGATCGCTGTCTCTCAATGTTTTTACAAGAGACATGAAATGTAACATGGAGCAAACATAAACATGAAAACATTTACGGATAAGAGCCTTAGACAGTAATCCATGCAATTCACAGAATTTCTCATATGTAACTAGACTATATCATATTTCACAAGCAAGAAACTGACTAGAACATTCACTCTCAAGGCAGAAGGCATTTATACCTCATTGATGGCGAGGACTTGGCCTTTGCTCTTCTTAACCTTCTTCAGTTTCCTTAAAAAGTACCTAAAACAAAGCAACAAACAAATGTCACAAATACCAAACACCAAATCCTCCTTTGACTCCAAAAAATCATTTGATCCCACCTACCAAAACTTAGACTTGGCCCTAACTTCGTTGGTGGCCCAAAGCTTCATGCGATAAATCTTAGGATGCTCATCACTCTCCGTCGGCAGCGCCCTTCCGACAACCTGGTACTGGTGAAACTACAGCACCCAAAAACAAAAATAATCAGAACTCCAAATAAGCAACATCTTTGAAAACGAAAATTCAATATGAAAACAGACAGATAAAAATGAGACTTCCTGTCTCATTCTTCACAGAGAAACAAAGGCAATTTCACTCTTAATTAAGAAGAACAATCAGAAGAACTTGGAAATTAACATGGGTCTGTTACCCTGAAAGAACCCATTGTTTCGAGTGGGAAGAGACGGTACACAGCTAGACAGTCCCAACCTAGACGACATGATAGAGTTTTGCTCCTAATCCTTATATATGTCGACATCGCACGTAAAACCCTAGATCCCAACAAATGGGGCTTAGATTTTAGGGTTGAATTTTTCTGTTTCGTCAGGCCCGACCCAAACCACCCATTAACCCAAATATATTTTCTTTCTAGAACTAGGAAAGGGTGAGATTGCAGCGGGCCGAAGAGCATATAAAAACAGGTCCCCAACCTCAAAACTTACATCCCGCCAATGCGCATCAACTTGTTGCTTCATCCGAGTTTCAGCTTT
This sequence comes from Erythroxylum foetidum, assembly GCA_026546835.1. Classification (NCBI taxonomy): domain Eukaryota; kingdom Viridiplantae; phylum Streptophyta; class Magnoliopsida; order Malpighiales; family Erythroxylaceae; genus Erythroxylum; species Erythroxylum foetidum. The sequence continues at coordinate 38,530,343 of JANZLF010000002.1, forward strand.
GAAGATTTCCTCAAGGTTCTTGAACATAGCATTATTGCACGTTAGAAGTTGTTCCTCAATCTCCGCACCGCATGTTTAACCAATCACAGAAAGAAATATTGTATAAGGGTCCCTTCTATAAACCAATTTAAAATGAGAAGCTTTCTGGGGATCCCTTCTATAAATCAATTTAAAATGAGAGGACTGCCCGCGCGAGAAAGCTTTCTGGGTTCAATTTCTCTCGCTTGTAAGGAACACGGTTTTTTTCCACCAAGATGTAGATGAGTGGGTGGCTCACAACCTCAGGAGGCACAGTCAAGTTTTTCAAGTCGAGTGGAATACACTTTTTGGAGTAACATGTTGATTTATCTGACAATGGTGTAATTGGAGCATTTTTGAAGCTGACTTCGTGTGACTAAAAACCGGTCCGCGGGTGGTTCTGGATTATGATGCGTGGATCGAGAGAGCGAGAATGGAGGAAAGCCGCGTGATGCAGCAACACGGATTACCTGCTGGCACTTTAGTTGGCTGGGCCAAACTGGCACAGGATTAGGTCAAACTGAATTCAGATGGGACTGTTACCCAAAGGACTAACATTGCCATCGTCGGGGGAATACTTAGAGAGTGGCAAGGGAAGTAGTGTGGAGGGTTTTTACACAACAAAGGGAAGGGATTACCTACTACCGTGGAACTCTGGGGCGTCTACTCAGGTCTGTCCCAGGCGTGGGCGATGGACTATCAACGTGTTATTGTCAAAGTGGATTCTCTTAAGGTCATTAACATTCTGTCTTTTTCCAGGATAGTTTTAACTGACAATCCTTTTTTGGTGACAAGTACACAAGGATTAATGCAACGAGACTAAGAGGTGCATCTCCAGCATATATATCGCAAAAGGAACCAATGCGCAGATCGGATGGCGCCTTATACCGAAGAGCCCTACGCTAATTAGGGTGTTGTTTGTTGTGTAGTTTTATTTAGCTTTTCCCTCTGTAGCCAAACAAAAAATTTAAAATGAGAAGCTAATTGTGTTCATTAGCGGTAATACGCTGGCTGAAGAGATAATTAAGGCTACAATGAACAATCAGCTTGCAATATTATAGGGCCAATTCATTTTGAAGAAGCGTCACACTCCGCCGTGAATGGCTAATTGAAATCTAGTAGTCGACGATTGCTACTGCAGTCAAAGCTGGCTTGAGTTGTTGGAAAGCCTTCTCTACTGTAGGAGACCAGCGAAAAGCATTCTTCTTTGTGAGATCAGTAAGCAGTCAGGCTATCATTCTATAGGCTATTGATCCCAGAAACTCCTTCACATTACCGTATCAGCTAACACATAACTGTCTGAATCAATAGCAACTCCTTTGTCTACACTACATGCCCCAAAAAGGAAACTTTGGTATGACCACATAAAAATTTAAATGCCTTGACGTAGTAGTGGTTATCTTAGAGAAGCTGAAGGGTAAGATGTAGCTTGAAAGATGGACAGTATACCCAAAGAAATAGATTATGCATTGCTAATTGAAAAGTTGATGCAGCATTGATGAAGCCAAAGGGCATTGTAGATTATTCACCGCTAATTGAAAAGTTGATGGAGCATTGGTGAAGTCAAAGAACATTTCGACGAATTCATAATGGCCCAAGTGAGTGCGAAAGGCGGGGTTGATGGATATTTGGCAATAACCTGAATGTAAATCAATTGTGGAGAAGATAAAGACACCAGATAATTCGTCAAGAAGTTGGGTAGGTGAATTTTTGGTTTACTAGACTCACTTTATGATACAATTTCTTTAAAGATCACGAAGATAAAATAGAAGATTTAAAACAAAATGTCAAAACCAGTTTTTAACTACTAAAACGATAAGTATAACACAGCAATATTAGGCGTAACCCATCATTGTATTAGTAATGAACAAAAATTCTTCCATGATAAAACTCCTACAGAAGTTCAACATAATACTTGATGAATGGTCTAGGCAAAACCATAGAACACCTGAGATTCACTTTGACATCTCCAAATCCAAGGAAAAATTGCGACAAGCTGGTAAATACACTCAAAGCCTTCTTCCTCTTCTACCGCCCTTTCTGCGGGTGCTATCAGTTGGGATAGGAGTCACATCCTCTGCACAATTACATACAAGCAAACATCATTATCTCCCTATTTTTGGAATTAAATTACACAGGACTTGCAGCAAAGCAGGACAATCAAAACAGTGAAAAGGATGACAAGACATCAAAAATAATGGCAAAACATTAAGACATGTCAAACCACTAGATTTGGAAACCGTCACTAAAGGTCAACAACAAAACAACTCAGATTTTTCCCAGTGTTGATCTTTGTGAATAGAGGACATGATAAGACTTTATATTCTTTGGTATCAATCTATCGTGAACATGTCAAGCTAGACATGCAGAGGGAGTGCATCCGGCTTGGTTTTCTTAACAAGGAACTAAGGAACTACTTAACAATTAAGAAATAAACAGAATATAAAATCCTGTTAAACTGAACATGTACCTCTTTGACATTAATAACACCAAGAAAGTTCCAGTAAATACGCACTAAACAACAAAGGTTTTGCAGCAGAAATAACCCACAGAAGACCTTTAAGTACATCAATTGCAAGTATGCAGCAAATCAAAAATAAATAAATGGAACACAAGGTAGTACCTATACGACCAATCTTCATCCCCGAACGTGCAAGGGCACGAAGAGCAGACTGAGCACCTGGACCAGGTGTTTTTGTCTTGTTCCCACCTGTAGCACGGAGCTTGATATGAAGGGCAGTAATACCGAGTTCCTGAATCATTCAAACCAGAAAATATTCAGTACAGGCAACAATACAAATCATACAAGCTGCAAACTGAGAAACAATGGAGAAGAATGAAATTGCAACTCATCATTGCAGTTAAGAGAACTAGGCATCAAAGGATGCCTGATAATGTGTTATTTTTCAAGTAAGAAAAGATGGGAGAAAACAAAGGCTACTGAAGGTAGTTACAAAGAAGGGAAGATTAGTGGTAAAGGTACGGATGGCAATGGGCGGGCCAGACCAGCAGGCCTACACTATTTTTTAAAAAAAATTTGACAAAACGACACCGTTTTGCACATTCCGGTTGGGCCACATGCCGGGCCAAGCCAAGATTGCCATCCCTAGGTAAAGGTCCTTGAAGAAAGCTTTGTGATCTAAAATTAGTTCAGAAACATTTCATCCAAAGGTAAAAGAATTCCAAAGTACATGAAGCCAACAGTCCAACTATAAGACAATACACCTCAAGTGCCTTAAAGGAAAGCAAGTAGCTTTTCCCTTGGTAGCAAGACCTAATGGTAAGGACAACTACTTTAAATTCTAAATAAAAGTTATGGATAAGTTTATCAATTGATATGTTAAATAACCTTGCATCGTTGGGAAACATCTTGAGCTGCAAGCATGGCAGCATATGGTGAAGACTCATCTCTGTCAGCTTTAACCTTCATTCCACCTGTTTCATAAACCAGACTTAGAAATAACAGTAACTCCACAAAATATAAGTAATGAATAAATGAAGAAAAGTAAGACCATACGCCAATAAAATTCCGAAAAACAACACAATATTCGAAGGGAATTATGAACTAGGTAAGTCACAAAAAATAGATTCACATACGCCTAAACAGGTTTTCATTCTTTCTAGTTGCACAACAATATGATTCACAAGCTGTGAGGTTTTTTGTGAATAATATCTTTCAATAGTTTCAATTAATAATCAAACAATCTGAATGAATAATATCTTTCAATAGTTTCACTAGTTAGCTGTGACGTTTCAATCTATAACAACAAGTATTATTTGTACTAAATAGAATAATATTATAAATAAGATATGACAAAATTACTTACCAGTAATGCGAACAAGGGTTTCCCTCCCAGAAAGATCAGTTACATGCTGCAGTTTAGGGGGAACCAGATCAGTTTACAATTGAAGATCAACTACTGGATACTATTACAAATTGGCAAAAACACCTCCATCACTTACGATGAATGTGTCGTTAAATGAAGCGTAGATATGAGCCACACCAAAAACATTCTCGCCATCCCTCACTGCTGGTCCAAGAGTCACATTTTCTTCCTTTGGTTCTCTAACCTTTCTTCTCGACTAGAGATCCCGAGCAACAAATCCAAGAATGAGCAAGTCAACAACCAATACTACTTTTGGATAACAAACCTCAAAAAGGCACAAGATATATCTTCAAAAAGAACGAAGCAATCCAATATGACCACAGAAACTCAAAACCATCACCATTAACCACAAGGCAAAGATGCAGAAAGCTAGCTTTCCCATACCTAATAAGTAGCAAGTTATAGCGAATTTCGAGAAAGCGGAACCTCTCACACATAATCTAACGTCAATGAGAGGAAAATTCTAGCATGAAGAAAAGGATTAATAGTAATAAGAGATGTGGATAGAGTTACCATGGCTGCGGAAGCGAGAGAGCAAGAAAGAAGGATGCTATCAGCTGGGCGTTTGCTATTAGAATATGAAAACCCTACTAAACGAAGTGCTGGATCTGTTTGTCACCTATTGTTATATGAAGAGGGGGACTAGGGTTTTGCATTGGGCTGACACATTTAATACACGAAGAGGCCCAAAATGAATTGAAGATGAGGCTCTCATTCTAAACCCCTATATAGGGATGGCAAAAAGACTCTAACTCGAGCCATGAAAGAATGGCAAAAGGGCCGAGACTCCGCTAGTTTGACCCGAGGCTCGAATTGAGACAACAAAATAACGTCGTTTTGATATTTTAAAAAATAATAATTCAAGCCTCACAACCCCGAGCCTGGGCTAGAGAGATGGGCGTCGGCCCAAGTCTAGCTTGGACGTGCCTAAATAGGGCCGGCCCCTACCCTAGCAACCGACATCTTTACCCCGAGAAAATTTTGCATTTTTTAAGGTAAATCGTATCGAATATTCTATATTTATTATCGTATAACAAACTCCATTTTACTCAAGTCTAAAGAGGGTCATAATATATACACCATTCTTTTTTTTGTAGTTATTGATCTTCTTCTCTTTTCCATAACCACTTACTTTACAAACAATAATTGCATCTTCCTTTTCCTTTTGCAAATTGCTTTACCCTTTGAAGTAAAGGCTCGCCATTACAAGTTAACCCTTTCATTATTTGTTACTTTTTTCTCTCATTGGTTGTGATCAAGTTGATGTACTGTGAAGTATGGACTGTAGTTGCAATAATAATCATTGAGCTAATTCATGACTCGAAGTGATACTCCTTTCGAAATCTTCATTTTTAAAGCAACACAGTAACACCATAGCAAAAGGAAGTCAAAAGAAGCTATCTTGTTTCATACAATACCCCTTAAATCAGACCCCTCACTTGGATCGCAAGCAGAATTCAATCAAACATATATAATTTTTACACGTGTAGTCAGATCACTGGCTGACTTTAGTTTGGTAATGGAGGCCGACCTCGTCCCATGGTGAATCCTCTGGTTCCATCAGGCATTTTAGGGCCAGGGGGCGGCTTTGATGGCTCAATGGTATGAGTAGTTCCATGTCCTGGGAAAATTAATATTAACAAACGCTGAACAACAATAGAAATGAAATCCAGAAGAAACGGCAAGGAAATTACCCATCCCATTAGTGGGATGATGCTTGTTCTTTCTTGTTCTCCGATTTCGAGCTTGTTGACCTTTTTTCTCCTTTGATAAGTGATCCACTACCTGATGTATAGTCGACAAAGACAACATAAATGAACTCAGACAAAGATGGTAATGATTTCACACGGTCTGCATCACAAACAGAAAACAAACTACCATCCTCAATTCTAAATAGTTTTCCACATGCTCCCGCCCCTAATAACCGACGATTGGCAAGAGCTTTTCCTCGTTTGAATTTTAGGGAACTTGATGAGTTGATCCGCCAACACGTCCTACTTTTACTGCTATATCGGGAGTTACTCCATGTATATATACTATAATACCACTCAGAACCGAGAGCAAATCCGAGTTTGTTTGATATTTGGCTAGCATTATCAACTTGTCTTTAGATCACTGAACCAACGCAAAAACAGTCATGACTCATGAACAACCTCAAACATCAGCCCACATACGGTCACTCACATGATCCTAGTTTAAACCCCCAGGATACAGAACCTAAAATGTTTTAACACGTGAACGGATAAAAGCTCCAACTGAATGCTTACCTCTTCCTCAGGAGCGTCACTGGGATGCTCACTGAAGTTATGATTGCCCTCATCTCCAGTCTGACTTGATGCATGGCCAGCGCCATTCTTTTCAGAGTCATGTTCTCTCCAAGATTGTTTTCTCGTTCCATATTTCCCCTAAATCCAGAAGAGCAACATCAAACCTTAATATAATCGACTATAGACTACAAAAAGCGACCACTCACCACTCGCGTAATTAACTTGACCCTCATGCCGTTTCTCCAATCCTGTTCATTGTTCAAAGTAGCAACCTGCTCCAAATTCCAGAAGAAGTGATGAATAGAATTCATTAAACAGTCATTACAAATCCATAAAAAGAACTTTTATTCTAATATGAGACTCACAGATCTTTCAGCAGCCTCCACAGAATCATACTCCACTATTGCATACACCTACATTCCAGAAACCAAAGGATTGAATAGGGATAGCTTTTTTATTAAAAAAATCCGTCCAGAGACAAGCTTACAGAAGTAGAATTAAATTTTTTTTCATTCACAACATAATGTCCATAAACAAAATGCTTGTTTACAGAAACTGAATACAAAAACAGAAAAGAAAACACCTTGGCTCAAATTGAAAACAATTTCATGTAAAATTCTAGTTAAAGGTGTTTAAATACGAATATGTGAAAATAAAGCAGCCTGAAATCAGGCACAAGTAATTTTATAACATTACTAGCATATTTCTAGTACTGTTTCATATAGAAAAAGCATATTTTTCAACTAAAATACTAAAGTGACAGTTGAAAAGCACAAAATTAATGTTTTCCTACATTTAGAATATCATGAATGCACCATTACATATTCCATCTATAATACAATAAAAGCAAAAACAATGCAGACACCATCATAACAGAATTCCATTTTATCATTTTTGAGGAGATTTGTCACAATAGCATTCGACAATGAATAGTAAAACTGATTCATTTAGAAGATGCAGTTATCCAAGCATAGGCCAACAAGAAATTAACAGAATGGAAATTGGGAAAATAGTAAAGTAGTTACCCCATGGTGAAAAAAACACGATTATAGATAACACGAAAAAGCTAGAAAATGCAAATTCTCAACCGATAGGATTTTAACATGCATGCCTTGTTACTGATCAGAATATCCGATTTGCCTCCTTTTTTTGACTCTTCCACAGCATGTGGGTCATGGATGGAGATTTTCTGTATCCTGCAATGTTTAGAAAACAAAAAGAGATGATCAAACCAGCAATGCATTAGGAAAACATAGAATATGTTAAAATGCGTACTTTCCAGCTCCACCAAATATTTTCTGGATATCATCTTCTGAGTGATTGTTTGGAAGATTCTCTACCAGAACAGTGCAAAGCTGGCCCACATGTTGCAGGTTAAAAGATTTCCAGCATTAGTTACCAAAGAGAGACAAAAGATATATGAAGACACCTGAATTGAAATACCTTTGGATCTTTAACCTCATTCAAAGGAAAAGGATGAAGCCGTTTCACCTTCTTTCCATCTGAACTTACAACCTATAAATCAAGGGGAGATGACTATGACTCTATTTTTCCCCCGATGAACAGAACACCAGAATTGATGTTGCATAGTTCAGCTAATGTGGCATGTCAGAATGGAAAGATGGTGAGTGGGCTTTTTACCAGAAAAGAAGATTCCCTAAGTGCATCCACAGTAGTTGTAATGTCTCTGGTGAGCTTTTTCATTTTCCTGAAGGAAGCAATAATTGAAATAGGAACTGCAAGAAATACATAAAGTGAATTCAAAACATAAGCAATTCACATAATACAAGTTGGGTAGGAGATTTGAAATTAGAAGTAATCACTCGAATAACAGTTTACAACGGTGCAGAGAAACTTTCCATGGTTTGCATTCTTCAAGCAACCTCAGAAAAAGAGCATGCTGAGCGTGTGAACATAATGATGTTATATTATTGATTATTATAAATGTTAGAAAGAAACCATTTACTAGAAGCTCTGACTATGGATCATGAGAAAAGAACCGAGGGTACGAATTCTGCATCCTCTAAAATCATCAAAAAACTAAATATCTCTGTTTAAGACCATTTATAAATGTCAAAAGCATGTCTGGGTTTCAAAGAAGTGTGCATAGTTGCAGGGAAAATAACCATCTGTTCTATGAAGAAGCTGTTCCACATGGTTACGAAGCCTCTTAGGAACTGTAAACCAGGGCAAGGAGCATAGTTTGTTTAGATAGGCAAGAGGAAAGACAGTTCAAACTTCAAAATATTGATCTTTCAGAAGAAGCTAGGGAAGCGTATCAATGGGAGACAAAACAGAAGCTTGTTATCAGTTTTAAATTCATCTTTGTGACTATAAAAATAAATGAACATAGGGAAACACAAACCAGAAGTAAACAATAAGCAACATCCATGAAAAGCTCATAATTGTTAAGTTGTTTGGGAAGAACTTCGACATTTTCAACATTTTTGGATATTAAGACTGTTTTAGAACTCACTTAGAAGCCTCAAAATACAGTAATAAGTGACAACTGTTAATAGAGATGGAATCAGACGAAATATAGCTGCTAATCATGAAGATCAAGCCCTGATGTTCGGCACAACAAAAACAAGCTGCACCAGGAATACATCTGAGCCAAGCCATCTCTCAGAAGTACCTGTTTCAATTCTTCATCTTCCACATCTCTATTCTTAAACTTCCAATGGTCTTTAAAGGAAACAAATTCTTTTAATAAACAAATTGATCACGGAAAATGGGGGAAAAAGAAGGGTTTTATCAGGCAGTAGTAACTTATTTCAGGATTATGCAGGCTATATTTGACAGAGGACAAAACAAAATGTACGAATCATATTATAGGACCGTTTTATGATCACAACTATTCCTCTTTAAGGTGGTCAGTTCATAATGTAAGCATAAGTGATTATAGTCACGTCCAGTTTTCAAATCACTGAATTAGCCCCTTTCTTGGGTGAAGATTCTATTTTGAAAACCGCAATTGCTAGGCACTAAAATGCAGCACGCGCATCATAAGAAAAATAGCCAGTCAAAACCTTATACACAGGACGGTATCCTGTGCTCAGTTATAAATAATCAAGAAATAGAAAAGAAAGAAAGAAAAAAGTACTTACCAAAGCCTTCCTTGTGCTTCTTAATCAAGCTTATCATGTGCTTGTCAGTGGCCAAATTTTCATCGCTGAAGTAATACTCAACCTGCGACAGCAGCAAACAGCTTCCATATAGCATTCACCAAAATCAAATACAAGGACCTTCAACAGTTTCAAATAAAGAAATGAAAGGGCCTGCAAAACACACAACAGAATCTTGAAAAATCACCTGCTTGATGATTCTGTGCTTGAGATCCTGAGTTTGAACATGACCGTGATCGGGATCCTCATCGTGGTCGCAGTCTTCATCAGACCGGGAAGCGTGAATCTCAGCGAAGGAGACTTCAGGTGTTCCGACCAGTGTGACCTGAGGCGGCGGCGACGATGTCCCTTGGGGAACGTCGGTGGGCCCTGTTTCTCCGTCCATGTCGAGGCGGAGGAGGAGGAGGAGAAAAGAGGAGAATGGAACGACCTCCTGTCCCGTCCTCTGGCCCTCTCCCGTTCCTTTTTATACGGCACTACAGTAAACGGTTCCAAGTTTCATTACGCCTTTCGGCTTCGACGACAGCTGGTCTCCCTAAACGACAACGTCGTACTATGTTTCATTTTAAATACAGTTCGCATACGTATATACGGTGACGTTTTGCCAGTTAGATATACTTATTATAGACATCAAAGGACAATTCTGTCTCTTTCAACATGTTTAGTGCATGGGGTAAGAAAAAAAAAGAATAATTTCGGTTTATCTCGTGCAGACAAACCACAGAGGTTGTCACTTAATCTTATCGGTATATTTATTTAAATATGAGATTTAATAAAAAAGGGTAAAATTTGACTAATCAAAACAGAACATCTAATCTTGCCACTTTAAAACAGACCTTCCGCTTGGACCATTTTATATCGGTCACTAGATCAAAACTAGTACAAAATAAAAGGTCAATCATATTCGTATCAGATTTAAATATTGGTCAATAACAGCTAGTTTCAGATAATATCGGTCGATATTAGAAATTTTAAAAAATGTGAAGATTTTTTTTGTAAAAATTTCAAAAAAAAAGTTAAAATCTCTATCTCCTTCCTTCTTACTTTCCTTTTCCTTTTTTTCAAAATTTTTTAATTAACCATTTTATTGATTTCAAGTTTTATAACTATTGTTAATTTATAATTTTTGTTTTTAAAAAAAGAATAAATATTTTTATTATT
>JANZLF010000002.1:38577435-38595260 GCA_026546835.1 Erythroxylum foetidum
TTTCCGTCGCTAATTGCCTACGAAAATGTTTCCGTTGCTAATTTTCCGTCGCTAATTTACATTTTTCTTGTAGTGTGTAGTATATGCCTTGCTATCATCCGAAGGGTCAAAGAGCTCACCATCATCATAGATATTGTATTTCAGAAATTTAGTTGCTTGTAATTTCACTATTCTAGTCCCACCCCGGGGCACCCGTACAAAAAATCTAAAATTTTTGTGTATTTTTTAAATAAAAACATTGTAGCAATTTTGTACGACAGATGTCAAGTACGTGTGTCGCTGAGGGCGCGTGCATGTCCAATGTTCAAAGGACGCATCTGGCGCATGTCTCACACACCAATGCTAGTGCTTACATCACACGCGTCAAACAAGCGTCCGATCTGTATCGCCCGATGGTGAGGCATACCCTCGCTGGAAAAAGGCCATTTCTAGCGAGTTTTGGGTCAATTTTTCGTTCTTTTGGGCTCATTTTCACCCTGTTTCTCAAGGCTAAACACATGTATACTATTTTTATATAATAAAATGCAAGAAAAAACTGGAAAAAAGAAGTTAAATCTCTGAAAATCTTATGGAGAGAAAACTGAAAATTTTTAATTTTTAACTACTCGATCACGTCACCGCTCTGATACCACTTGTAATATCTAGCGGTGCTTTAGTTACACATCTTAGATCGAACGTGAAAAGGCAAGAAACGAAGAAATGTGAAAAATACCTGATTTCAGTCTCTGTAAATTCAAATGAGCTTTCTGAAGTTGTAATGAACGTGAATCCACTGCCACCTTCATGAGATTTGTCTCCGGGACGCGGGAAAGGTCTTTCTACAGTTTCTTCAAAACATAATCTCTCTTAACATATCAGAGAATCTTTATGCTTATGTTTGATAAATAAGCAACTGTAGGAGACCTTAACCTTTATATACAACATCTATATCGGGCTTCTCCATCACAAGATCGATATGGGTCTGGTTCATACTAATTGAGATCTATTTTTAACACTGACTTTGACCCATTGATTTTGATCATTTATTGGGCTACTTTATTATCTTTATTTTGATCAAATTACATAACTTAGCTAATAAGTTATTAACAAATAAAAAATACAATTAAATGCTGTCCAACTTTAAAAAAAGGACAAAATTGTTCAACAGTTATGAGTAAGGTTACATGCTATTGGTTCTCTTTAAATTTTGTGTGATTGCGAGATTTCTACTTAGTTGTTCTTCTTGTTGTTATAATATGTATAATTAATTTTTAAAAATTATAACAAAGCTTGATAGATTAAAGCTAGCCTCATTTTTTTTTTGTTGAGTACATTTAGTTATAAAATTTGATCAATTTAATAATTTTGACTTAACTCGAGGTGAGTTAAGACATCTAAAGAAATATTGAATTTGAATTTTAGTAAATTGAGTATGACAAAAAATAGGTAATTGTTCATATAGTGGTGTTCAAAAAATAGGTAATTATTCATATAGTGGTATTCAAAGACCTTATAACATTTTTTTTTATTAACTCACGAGATGTCCTAGGTGAGCTTGAACTGTCAATAATATCTTTAAATCCTTACCATGTCCAAACTATTCCCTGCTTGTGTCAGGTGGGACTTTAAAGGACGGTAAAGTACTATCAACGGACATCATGGAATCTACTTGGTGATTAATGTCATTTAGTGAAATGCTTTATGAGTTAAACTCGAACGTGAAGCATAGCTCAAATATGAGTTCAGATTTTCTGTTTGATTTTATGATATCCAATCTTGTCTATTGTTTAAAACGATGCCGTTTTAACTATTAGATATGAGTTTAGAGACTATTTAATTATGTCCAATATCCAAAACGACACGGTTAGATCTATAAAATTAGTGATTTTTGGATGCTATTTTAACGATTAGATATGAGTTTAGAGACTGTTTAATTCTGTCCAATGGCCAAAACGATACAGTTGGACTTTATAAAATTAATGATTTTTGGACGTCATTTTAACCATTGGATATGAGTTTAGAGACTGTTCAATTCTGTCCAATGGTCAAAACGACATAGTTGAACTCTATAAAATTAGTGGTTTTTGGACACCATAAACTTAAAGAGAGAATCCTTACTTATCAAATAAATGTGTTTAAGGATCAGGCCTATAGCTAGGAAAGGGAGATTCGCTTGCCACATTTTGTGGTCAGTGTCACTTCACAGGATAATGCAAAGAGATTCACCAAAAGGAAGACTGCAAATGAGGCTTATACAAAGGACAAAGTTTAGGTTTGTGCATTGATAGCCTAAAACCATTCTGATGAAACTATTATTGATTTTGTACAACAAAAAATCTCAGGCCAATGCGCACTTCAGATACTTGTATGTCTGATGCCCTTGCACTTACAGAGATGGGATAATGGGACCCAATGTCGATGTCAAAGGGCACTTGCACGCAGAGGTTAAAAAGGGCACTTAGAGAGGTGTCTGTTTGTTCTCACCAAATAACTTGCATGTCTATATATGTACTGAAGGCTGGAGCTACCAAGGCCACTTCTCCTGTAGTTTTGCTATTCTGGGTTATGAAACATATGGTGACTTTAAAACGATAACGCAAGCTTTGGTGTCGACGTGACATTAAAACTTATGTTACATAAAGATCTGATCATATATAGATCGCCATTGGTACAACACAAGTTTTTGATAGGCTATTTGCTGAAGCTATATGCATCTTCTCCACTTTGCTTTTGTCTGATTTAATTGGTTGATAATATGTTGTGATTGTTCAACAATGATACAATTGAATTCGATATGCAGAAAGAAATGTATTACAGTATTCATTGACGTCAAGGTTGTAAATTATGAACCTTTACAAAGTGACCTGGTAACAAATTGGCAATTCATCGCCTATGAACACGGATTTGGTATAACAAGAAATCATTTGTTTTTACTACAAAGACGCATGAACGAACGACAAACTTATTGATATTGAAATCTTGTTCAAGTGGTCTCAATTGGAAGATCTTGGGGCAGCTTTCACAAACACGAGAATCGTGGCAACCCAGTACCATACCTACCCAAGGACCACCATTTACTTAAGCCGCTCGATAGTTGCCGCAGGGATGATTGTTTCTCTTGAAAACTGCAGCAGTACTGCGAGCACAAGTCGCTACTTGTTTATCTCATTCATGAAATTAACCAATGTGACCAAAACTTCACAATAGACTTGTTAGTTCCATTTCAGCAACTTCTGACCTTTGCTGGGATCTCTCTTGGCGATTTGTTAATGGACCACCATCAGAGTTTGGCAGTGTCAGTGAGAGAGACTACTCCTAAACTTTGCTTAGTCCTTAGCCCAAGATTGTACGAGGGTGTTTATTGTACGAGGGTGTTTATCTTGTGTGGTGTGCATATAAGCCTGTTCATATTAGCAAAATCATATCAAGTTCCTATGTGATGATTTATCATTAGCAAAAGCAAGTAACGGTACAAGTTTCTAAATGGCAAAATTTCAGTTCTTTTGCTTTTCTATCTCAAGCTTACCAACCATTAACAAGTTGACAAAAAGGTATCTGAAAGAAACGTTTATAGAAATGTTATCTGCAGTCTAAAGATGCACATAGTGGTGTTTATGTAAAGCTAGAAATAATTACTGAAAGAAAAGATGATATCCGCATTAGGGCACATGTGGTTAGCAGAAATGGTAAGTGCAATTGCAACCACAACTTGAAAAAGTGTGGACCATGAAAGGCCCTCTTCATCTCCATCATGAGAAGATTGCAAAATGCCATACTAACAGCACTGGCTTGGCGCCTACAATTTCCTTTCACGCCATGTTACAAACGTCTACTGTCAATCATCTACATTGGTTAGAGATCAATCCTTCCTTCCTGCCTATCATTGAATGAACTTGAATAGACCAGTTTGAGGTATAAGGGGTCTGCACTAGCTGTCAAATCAGCACATTTGTCCTGTGAATATACGAGATCAAATCTTTTATGCTCAAACGATCCCATTCACACATTTTTCTGAGAGCAGGATTAGAGGTACAGAAAATCTTGTCCGCAGATATACACATACGTTTTTAAATGAAGAGATCTATCTACCTTCTGCTCCCGGCACCAACTGATTGGTGGCATTAATTGTAGGAGCCAATTAATCAGTTGTTGAAGACTCACGGAAGTAGAAAATATCGAAGCATCCGAGATTTCTTGTTCTAATCCCAAAGCTATGATATTTGATTAGATATCTGTGCCATCCTTCTCTTTCAACATCACTTCGCTGAGGTCTCATTGGCTATCGATAGATCCCATCACCAATTAGTCAAGCTTTGAAAGCGGCTGACTTCACTAGTAACAAGCATTGCATCACTTGACAACATAACTAATTGGTGATCATTCACATTGAATTGCCTTCTAATTTTGCTTCATTCACAAAGGATTCATGTACATGTCGACTTTGCCAAATTTCACATTTTCTACAGGGGCCTACTTCATAATCTTATATTGATATGTAATCCAAAAGAAAGATGTCAAACTGAGATAAAAATTAGAAGGAACCGTCATCTTTGATGGGTTTTAGTTCTTGTTGATGAGTCTTGATTTGACTTTGCAAACAGCTGCTTCCCTCCTTGCCCGATCTACACAGGAGACAAGAAAAGCAGACGAAGAAGTCAAGCAAATCCTCCCAACCTCATACACTAACTGCATCTTTATTGCGGAAGGCAATTCTATCCAAGTGGACCAGCCAAATTACTAAGTTGGAAATAGAGTGGCGTAGGCAAAATAGATATCAACCTTGAGAACCTTCTTCTCGGGGGCTCAAAGCCACTGAATAATGCACATCACGCGAGCAATCCAAGTATTATATTTCTACTTTTTTGTCATTTTAACGTTTTCCATCAACCCTGGCAGGGACCAGGAAGCATTTAGAACTGTCTTAAGAACTATGCAACCACACACACGCTAGGAAATCTAAAGGAATCTCTAGAAATTTGTTGTGCAATACTTGTCTAATTCTATAATTGTGATCTCTTAATTAATCTTAAGTTAAATAAGCAATACACAAATTTTAAGATTTAAAAGGTTTAATCGGTAATAAAATTGACTAAAGATTAAATAAAATTAAAGAATTTTAAATAAAATTAAAAGAGATTTTTCTTATTAGCCGAAGATTTTAAAGTTTAATTAAAAAAATATTGTTAAATAAAAATTAATTGATATATTTTAGTTTATAAGAACTTAAAAATTGTCCGATTAATTAATAAACTGATTAATTAATTTTTAACAATAAAAGTTATTAAAGTAAATCGATCCGAAAAGTTAAAAACCGATTGAACAGATCAAAATTTTTACAATTGATTGGGTCATACGGGCCTGAGCTGTAGAAAGTCGTGTGTTTCAGACATAGGGTCTACTGTTGGGTAATTTAGTGGGCTGGACTAAACCAATGGACGGTTGGGTCAAATTAAATACTGATAAGGAGGTGAAACACATGTCCGACCTTGCTATAACTGGAGGTTTGATTCGGGACTGTCAAGGTCGATGATGTGGTGAATTCCTCCAGAATATTGGCGTGGGCTCACCTTGGCTGTAGAATTCTGGAGTGGGTCTAACATTGGCATAGATACTTGGTTATCGACGCGTGGTCGTCAAAGTAGATTCTCTAGAGGTTATCAACATTCTTTCTTCTTCAAATATAGTCATAACTAATAATAATCCTTTGATGACATGTATTTGAGAGTTAATTCGCCAAGTATGGGAGGTACAAATTTAACATATCTTTTGAAAAGGGAACTTGTGTGCCGATGGACTAGCTACTCAAGCTTTTTTAGCTAGTCCATGATTGCATCTACTCCAATAACCCCTGATGTTTATTATGGATTACATACACCAAGATATAAAAGGAGCACTCTACCGCAAAATTCTACGTTAGTGGGGTGTATTGGTTAGAGTGGAGTGTGTTTTGTTTTGTCTTTTATCCCTTATAATCAAAAAAAAAAAAAACATGCTGGCCATGAGATTGTATGTCATGAAGATTATAAATCACTTTAGCTTCTGACCTTTTCGAATTGTATGTATTTGGTATTAAATTTTTTTCAGATCTCTTATGTGTTAATCTTTTTATTATTTATTTCCAATATGTGTACACAATGGTTTAGCACAAAGTCCGCCTTTCCTTTAATAGATTCTATATAGCGCTTAGCATCACCTATAGCACTAACAGCGTTTCACGGACAGCCATGCACATATCTGTAGCTTTGTATATCTTCTTATTTATCTCTAAGGTAGCCATCTTAGATTAAAGTGTTTCCAACGACAACCATCTGTATGACTGTACCATTGATTAGAAGGAGGATCGAGCTGTACTGAACGATACTTAATGATTAAAAAGCAGCTTTCGTAAGATGCAAATATGATTCTGTATACAGATTTTCTTATAGTGATAAACAATCAAAATTCCATTTTTTGAAAATGGTTTTCATGTCCGATTCCTCTTATTTAGTAAGTGATACCTACTCTCTCTACCACCCTTTGCTAAAGGAATACGATCGTCAAGGCATATATACATGTAGTCCAATGCTTAGAAAAGGTAAAGATAGTCTCTTTGACTTTAATTTCTGATGTTCCGTTTACAAACATGCAAGAATTTGGCATAACCTTTACAATTACAACGGTGTTTATGCTTGGAACATGGCCTTTATATCCTTATTAGATGGGAAGATTCTTTTTATTCCTACGCGTAAGTTATTTTGTGATGTTGAATTCAGGATCATGGTGTATGGGGCCGAGGGTTTATCTATTCCGATGAAAGAAGAGATGGTTATAACCATCCATTACGTACACTTCTTGTATAGAATAAGGTACGTAGAACAAAAAGCGTGCTGTATAGAAAATTTTGCAACCTTCCAAAAACGTTCCAAGTTCATCATAACCAAGCAATGGACCACCTGCTAGACACAGACAGGTCTGATGAAGAAGGCTTAAGGTGAAGTTGACCATGCATGCACGGATCGTAATCATTTATCAGGACCATTTTCCTTAATCATTCAGTCAATCTCCGTCCGGTAGTTCTTTGTTTTGAACATCTTTGCTTCTCTTAAGGGAAAGTTAATCAGTAATTGCTGAGAAAAGGTCATCAGAATAGGTTGAAAACCAATGATGAACTTAATTAGACATCACTTGAAATTAACCTTGCGTTACTTGTACTTTTCCCTTTTGTGTTCTTTATTAGGTGAAAACAGGATACAGATGTTAGTTGCTAATTAGTTCGAGAGGATCGTTTTTGTCATCATAAATCTTCCTCTGCCTTACTTTCTATAAACATAACTAATCAATGATGAGGAAAGCTAAACCTAAATTTGACACTACTTGTAAGCAATGAATAGATTCGGACATCTATTTTTTCAAACTATCCTTGTTATTTTCAATTGGTATATAACTCGAAATGTGAGGAGTTAATTCTTAGAAATAATATTTTAAAAACCAGACTATAAATTAAACCAATAAAACATGAAGTTTAAAGTTTAAAATGTTCACCTGATATTAACCTGTTATAAAACTGGTTAAAGATTAAATAAAATTAAAGACTTTAAAATATGATTGGATGAGATTATCATTACTCATTACAAAATTTAAAATTTAATTGAAAAAATGAATTGTTAATTAATAAAAATTAATTTGTTTATCTTGATTTATAAAAACTATCAGTTTACGAAAACAGATCGATTAATTAATAAACCGTTTAATTTTTAATAATAAGAGTGTATTAAAGTAAATTGAACTAAAAAGTTGAAAACCTAACTAAAAAATTTATCTACTTGAAATTTTTTCGGTTGAACCAGCTAATTGATTTGATTTTTTAATTATTGGTTAGAAACTTTTAGGTCATGGTAGAAGGTATTAAAATCAAATATTATTAGTAAGTGTGACACTATGAGAGTTCAATGTTATTATTTCTTGTGTGTACTTTCTAATGGTCAAGAGCTATTGAGGGAAAAAAGAAGAAGAAGAAAGGACATATACAGTATTATAATTTAAAGTTGGTCCTATTAAATATAAAAAATTCAATATATTTAAGATAATGATAATCATAATTGATGGATATTATTGTAGTCACATAATTTACTCTAACAACTCTTGTTGTTAAAAACGGTCAATTTTTATAAATTAGTAAGTTCTTATAAACTAAAATAAATCAATTAAATTTTATTTAACAATTTTTTTAATTAAATTTCAATTTTTTCGATAGATAAGTCTTTCAGCAATATTTTAAATTCTTTAATATTAATTAATCTTTAGTTAATTTTATGATAGTTTAATACCGGA
Source organism: Erythroxylum foetidum (assembly GCA_026546835.1). Classification (NCBI taxonomy): domain Eukaryota; kingdom Viridiplantae; phylum Streptophyta; class Magnoliopsida; order Malpighiales; family Erythroxylaceae; genus Erythroxylum; species Erythroxylum foetidum. The sequence continues at coordinate 38,585,725 of JANZLF010000002.1, forward strand.
TAAACATTAAATATATCTTATCTTACTAATTTAACTTTCGGACTGGTTTTTAAAACATTGATATTATTTTATCTATGTTACCGTTTGCTCAAAAATTTGGAATCCTTTAAATGAATAAAATTTCTTTTATCACTCGAATCTCCTCAAAGAACCCAATTCCTTTTGAAGACAACCATAATCACGTTTGTAAATATTTCATTATGAAAACGGATCATTTCTGTTCCTTGACAATGAAATATCATCTTCAACATTTATCAGAAAAGCAAAATGTGCATGAATTAGCCAAACATTGGCCTAAAATTGGCAGCCATGATTGATGCTTAAATATAGACGGGTCAGTTCCTACTTAGGTGAGCTCCAACTAATAGGGAAACATGCACATCAACTTGGGATGCGTTTCGTATGCTTGTCAGGAATGAAAGTGAAAGGAACCAAAATACAACAAGATGAACTGAATCTGTTAGTCAAAACGTTCATAACATTGTAACAATTTTATTCTCGACTGAGATGAAATGAGTCTATGAAATAGACATAACTGCGTTCTGATAAAGATTGTGAAGTTTTGCTCTATCCACGAGAGCTGGAGCCTGGAAGACCATTGAAAAGCTTTTAAGTGTTAACAAATCTAATCAACTGTTGTTAGATGCCAGATAAGAGACGAAAGTGCTTGGATTAAGATAAGAAGGAATGCATGGCTTTCGTCAATTTAACTTTTTTTAAAAAAAATAAAAAAGAAGAAAGCATTGCAGTCTACACCACAATTTTTGTGAAATCTTCATCTGTTTCCAACAGCTTGGTGTGCCTCAAATGCTCAGCTAGTGGTCTTAATCTGCTTGTCCAACACTCCATCATCCCCACGGAAAGAATCTTTCTTTTTAGTATGGCCCTCCATCTCCATGGCTCCTTTAGCTTCTTTCACATGTAAAAATAAATGAGAACTTTTCTGAAGTTTCCCGTCACCTCCAACCCTTCTTAGTTTACATAACGTCTCCACTTTCTAGGAAGATTATGGAACTTGCCTCTGCATTTCTTGTGTACTTCAACAAATAACTTATAAATTAATATCGAGCAATGAACTAGATCATAAATTTGGACGGGGCCATCATCGAAGAGGTCGGTGAAACCAAAACGAGGATAAGAAGTCGGCTGATGGAAATCGTGACAAAACATAATACATATCCAACTCAAAAGGGAAGGGAAGGGAGACACATGGCAGGAACAATTACTCACATACCATCCTGATAGACTTGCATAAAGGAACAATCTTTGCACTTGTAAGAAGCGGCATTGATCATAAATCTATGAAGGAACCTTGGTTAACACGAAATAGACTCGGGGGTTTTCGAAACATAGTACTTTCAGGAGACTTCTTCATTCATCCTGTGTTGACCTTTTTTCTATTTGGTTTTGTTGGAGGGAGATGAGAGAAAATGCCAGGCCTCTACATGAAGCTACCATTGGTCCACGTGGCTTCCTCAACTTTGTAGAGGTCCTTCCAAATTTGCTAAGAATGTCTGGTCCAGTTCTGGTTTCTGAAATGAAAACATCAACACGTTTTCGCTCAAGCAATGGCGCTGTCGACAAAAATGAATATGATTCACGCCTCCACACGTATTGATGGTGGATTTTCCACCAACACGCGCATATAGATTGCAATCCTTCCTACATATCTTCCTCCCAGAACCAATTTGTCTCTGCATCTGCATTATATCCATATCATGTCCGCCATTCGTACTGCTATCCCACTTCCTGTTCTTGCTTCCACCCAGAGCCTTCCTTTTTTTATCCTACTTTTTTGTTTACCGTTCTTGTTCAGACAGCAACTAAAGTTAAAATTTCACCTTTTTCCTGTTTTTCAATTGACGCACTACTTAGCTAAGCTTCCCTGAAGCAAAATCATGTCAGGAGTATTCGATAAAAAAGTTGATAAAAAGGAGCTTTGCCCGTGTCCCCAGTCACGGGAATCTGTATTTATATACTTTGCCATTCTCAGGGAACTCAAACCCAGTAAATCTTTTTAGCAACAGAGCCTTCAGATATTCAAGCTAGCCCTCCCAAGATGTCGGTTTCGTGTGCCAAAAACTTCTTGCGACGGTTCTGTAGTGAAGATGTTCAAATGCGTGGTGCTCCTCAAGGCAGCTTCTTTTCTAGTGACGATATCTTGCCATCTCTTGGAGCGAGAATAAACCACACAACCAAGCTAAGAAGATATGTAATCTCCCCATACAATCAACGTTACAGGTGATTCATAATCACAATGGTTCAGTGTTTGCTATGTCGTTGTATACTATAGTAGCAATTTTCACGTCCTCTTACCTCATTACAGGGCTTGGGAGATGTGGCTACTTGTACTTGTCATTTACTCTGCCTGGATAGCTCCTTTTGAATTCGGATTCATAACTTACAAAATAGATGCCCTCTTCGCCATCGACAACATTGTTAATGGCTTCTTTGCCATTGATATTGTTCTCACCTTCTTTGTTGCATACCTTGACAGCCACTCTTATCTTCTTGTTGATGATCCCAAGAAAATAGCAATCAGGTAGTCGAGTTTTCACCATCCCCGTTCAAATTGATGAGAACCAACGATCTTTATTTTGCAGTAAGTATTCCCAACTCTTTGTGCAGGTACATATCGACCTGGTTTATTTTCGATGTCTGTTCGACAGCTCCATTTCAGTCCATCAGTCTAATGTTTCATAAGCACAGCAGTGCACTTGGCTACAAATCACTCAACATGCTCAGACTCTGGCGTCTGAGAAGAGTTAGTGCCCTGTTTGCAAGGTTTATCATCAAATTTAAACTCTTCGCTTTTCCTTTCTGTAATGACGAAACCAAAGCTGACAAGTGGGTCTGCTTCATTCAGACTGGAGAAGGACATTCGGTTCAATTACTTCTGGACTCGATGCACAAAACTGGTTTCTGTAAGTCACCTGACCTGGTCTCAACCTGTTTCCCTCCACGTAATTGTAGTTCGATCCATTAACTTGCCATAAGCTCTCTGATTGTAACAGGTGACCCTGTATGCAGTACACTGTGCTGGATGCTTTAACTACCTGCTTGCAGATAGATACGCTGATCCAAAGAAAACCTGGATTGGAGCAGTAAACCCCAACTTCAAAGAAGACAGCCTGTGGAACAGATATGTAACAGCACTCTATTGGTCTATCACCACATTGACTACAACTGGTTATGGAGATTTGCACGCCGAAAACACCAGAGAGATGCTATTCGACATCTTCTACATGCTTTTCAACCTGGGATTGACATCTTACCTCATCGGAAACATGACAAATCTTGTCGTTCACTGGACCAGCCGCACCAGAAACTTCGTACGTTGTCTTTCACTTTAAAGTTTTTCTTTTACCAAGTAAGGTAATGCAGAAGTTGATGGACTAGAATAAAGTACGAGTCCCATCAATAGTAAGCTGAAAGCTCCTCCTGTTTGTCTGGAACATAACAAATTATGCTTATACGCTGACATGACCCACCATGCATTAAGACAATGGTTTTTTTATACGTAGTTTGGTGCTGACGAATAGACAATCTTGCTTCTGATCTCAGAGGGACACCATTAGAGCTGCTTCAGAATTCGCCACCCGAAATCATTTGCCCCCTCGGATTCAGGATCAGATGTTGTCACACATATGCCTCAAATTCAAAACAGAAGGCGTGAAGCAGCAAGAGACATTGAATGGACTACCAAAAGCAATCCGTTCAAGCATCGCAGACTATCTTTTCTACCCCGTCGTTCAAAATGTTTATCTTTTTCAAGGAGTCTCTCATGATTTCCTCTTCCAATTGGTAAGGCTCGAAACATGGTTGTGTGTTTTTTCATATTTCTCAGGAAAATGCATTGTCATGTTGCCATTTGCTAATAAAATGCGGAAAAATAAATGGAACTTGTACTCTTTGCAAGCAGCTTCCGGAAATGGAAGCTGAATATTTTCCGCCCAGAGAAGATGTAATTCTGAAGAATGAAGCTCCAACAGATCTTTACATTCTAGTCTCAGGAACGGCTGTACGTAAACTCTTCCTGTGCCACATCTTCCTTCAGAAAAATGCCTTTTCTTGATTTAGTGAAACCATCCGTACCTTTTTTGCAGGATTTGGTACATAGTGTAGATGGGCATGACCAGGTAGGAGACGGTATCCTTTTGAAGCTACTTGATCTTTAGATAGAAGACAAGGCTTGTTTCACATTTTCATGCATGCTTTGTAACCGCAGGTTATTGGAAAAGCATATGCAGGAGATGTGTTTGGAGAGATTGGAGTTTTGTATTACAAGCCGCAGCCTTTCACAGTTCGGACTACTCAGCTTTCTCAACTGCTACGACTAAACAGAACTTCGCTAATGAACACAATACAGACAAGTGTGGAGGATGGACGCATTATAATGAATAACCTTTCAATGGTAAAGCATCTCCACCAATGAAAAACCTCCAGTCCTTTTGTAATATAACCAAGTTAAATACTCTATTATGCATGTTTCAGAAACTGCAAGGGACAGGAAACGTAGGCTATGAATACCAACCCAAATGTCCAAGGAAGGCTGTAAGTGGATGCTTTCATGGAGGACCAATGGATGCAGCAAGAGAAATGGATTTCCAAGGATCAGGGGCCAGGAACGAAACAACAGATGGTAACGACTGTTGTAGGCATATGGTGGATGTTGATGAAGGACCAAAAGCAATAGCAGAACAAGAAGCAAAAGCACTACAGAGTTATGGAAATGGAAGAATACTAAACGAACACAAAATAGATTTGACAGAACTAGAAGCCCCAAACCACCAGAAGGATGATCAGGGCAAACAAACAGAACACAACCGTCCCATTTCATCAAAATGCAGTGCCAAAAGTGCATCCGTATGTTCTGGTTCACGTGTTTCTAGCTGTTTTTGTGACAGGAAGGCAAAAGGGTTGACCAAGTACAGAGTCACTCTTCATATGGAGTCTCAAAACAGATGTACATCACAAACACAACTAGGCAAATTGGTCATCTTACCTGATTCCATAGAAGAACTGCTCAGAATTGCCAGTAAGCACTGTTTCAGCTCAGGAAATTAGTTACAAAAACCAAAATTTTTTAAACAACTGCATGGCGCATTAAATTGTTTAAAATACATGGCAAACTACTAAAGTGAGAGAGAATTTTACTCGGTGCATGCAAATTTTCTCAAATGTTCTCTTTCTTACAGTGTATCCTAATGGTCATTGTGACCTGCAGGTGAAAAGTTTGGCGGATACAAGTTTACAAGCATTGTCAATGCCGAGAATGCAGAAGTAGACGATATATTTGTCATTCGAGATGGTGATCATCTGTTTTTTCGTCAAGGTCACACTGAAAATTCAAACTGAAAAATGACCTAGGACTACTCTGAAGAACTAATGTAAGCCATGCAGAAAACTATTGGGCATGAGCATGTGTAAAATTTAAGCGTAACAAATGAAAGTATGCACATCAGTTGGTTGAGCTACTCTTCAATAACCTGTAAAGTGAGAATAAAATACATGAAAGTGTAACAATTCAATCAGAAGTTGTTGTAATTTGCTATCTGAGCGCCTTTAGAGCCAGAAATGATACAGGAAATGTAGAAATTCAGTCAGATTATCATAATTCAGTCAGAAACTTTACCATGTAATCTCTTCTTGGGGCAAAATCCCCAATCCACATGTAGTTACGGAAAATTTTTTGATGATATCAAGTTACACTGAGCTATGAGCTACATACAAAGGGCTTCCAGAAAGTTCTCTTTCCTTTATAAACTGGAACACAGATTTATCAACTTGTCGTTTGCAGAAGGACTGGAAGAAGTTACCACCAATGTTTTCTGCTAACAACTGTCATGGTTTCCGTTTGAGTAACACATATGATAAAGCCATGTAAAATGAACCGATGTAGCTTGAATGAGCTGGAAAGCCATAGTAATTCTCCAAATAATATGAAGTATCAGGCCGTCTCATGTACTTTCAGTATAGGAAAGGGATGAGCTTCTGAGTTAAAGACAAACTTATCCAAGGGAATAACAGAGCTATCCCCAAAAAGCAAGTACAAATACTTCAGGGTCTCCCCCAAAAAGAATGTTTCCATTTTGTCTGATCTTTGAGGAGGAAGCACTGTGACATCGTGTAAAGAACTGTATCCACCAGAATCAACCTTCGTATACTTCTCAAATGCTTCAAAGATCTGCCAGCCCCACTCGCGATATCTGCAATATCAGGCTTTTGCAATGAGAAGCATGCTTATTCATGAAAAGATAGTGCTCCTAGTTTTGCAGTCTACATAATGCAGTTAAAGAAGAACAATAAGATGACTGAGCATACTTTGAGTCTTCTGTGATACGATACAAGACAAACAGTGATTCTACAGTTTCTGGGCGCAAAAGATTATGACGATCTGCATGTTTGATAATTATGTCATTGACAAACTTTGAACTTTTGTTGCCACCATCAAGACCATCTTCAGCATAATCCTGCTCGATGCATGACCAAATAAGAAATGAATGACTTTTTCAAAGGAAAGACGGAGTTACAGAGTGCAATAAAGGTAAACTAACCTCAGTATGGAAGTATGCTATTTCAGGGGCTAGACCAGTAGAAGTTACTGAATACATCTCAAAGCAAGTCTTTGCCAAATCTTCTGCAAGCTTTAAATTTTCAAAGTCTTCAAAATTGAGCGAATTTTCCTTCATTGCCTTTTCCTTTGTGAAGCCCTTAGTGGCTCCAAGAGCAAGTGTACCTGGCAAAAAACATACCTGAAAAAGGCAACAGATATTCTAATAAATGTCCATCAAAGTATAGACACAAATGGGAGTAAAGGCCTGTCAAATAAATTTGAAAGAATAGGAATTGATGTTGAATTCTGAAGTAGCAACCATAACAAACACGTCAAAGTTTACAAGCATTCAATGAGCAAGTGTACTAAAATTGAAAAGCAATACCATTTTGTTCATATATTATGGGTTTACTGTTTACATATATTAGTAACTAGTTACGTAAATGAAAGACCACATGTACTAGCTAGTTTAAGACAATAAGGCGAAAGCACCAAGTACCAGGTGATCCATCTTTGGACTAAAATCTCCCTTAGGCCCATAAGGAAGTTCTCCAACAAAAACCAGTTGGTTGGGGATTGATTTCCGGACAAGCAAGTGCCTAACACCCTTCATTGCTTCATCATACATGTCGTAGAGATATGTAAAATTGCCAACTTTATTAGTCCTCTGCTGAAGCCAAACTTTAATTAGGTATTCATAATAACTGTCACCACGAGATCCCAATCTAATATTTTCGCCACTAAATTCACCAGAGTCAGGGCTGCAATCAGAAAGATAAGAATATAAAAAACAAGCTTACTATTTACTTAAATCTGCTAAGAAAGTTATAGTACATCATGTTCACATATTATCACAAAATTCACAAAGAGGATGAATTCCATGATAAATGGTTAGAAGTATCCCACTTTGAGAATTACAAATGTCTTTTACCAACTGTGAAATGAGGTGAAGAGAAACATTCCATTAGGATAAATGGATGCTGCAAGTAACTTAGCAAAACAATCCCCTTTTGGCCCAAGGATTATCTTAAAAAAGGATTTTCTTTATAGCTTGAAAAAGCAGAACAAATTGGAAACAAGATAAAAAGGAAAAATTTGAGCCTAAGTAATAAGAAATATAGCTGACAAGATGTGAAACAGCAGCTCCTCTAAACCACAACATTCACAAGGCAAATAGAGATAGAGCTAATGGAAGTAGAAGGAAACGGATCACCCATCAACAACAAAAATAAGGTACAGCCCTTACAAGAAAATGGAGTTGCTTTGCCTATATAATTTCAAGGCATGGCGTAAAGTAGTCAGCAGCCAGATAATAATAGCAGAGAACAGGCTTCAAACTTGTATTTTTACCTATTGCACTCAAGAAAAGTTAAGTGTGCCTAAGCCATATTTTCTCCTACTATGGCAATTCGAATAAGTAAATTTATTATACTCTGGTAACATAAACCATCATAGATATAGATTAAGTGCTTCAATTTTATAAATTGTGAGAACTTGCCTGTTTTAAACAGTACAAAATCAAAGAATAACCACTATCAAAATATATGACTTTAAGGAGGTTGAGTGAAACTGCATTTAGTTAACTCATAAGAGTTGTGAAGTTATAACCAAATATCGAAGACACAATGAATATTCTTTTGAGGAAACAAAATCAAACATAGTTGCTCACATTCCTGTGACCAAGAGTTCCTGCTCCAAGCTGCACCAAGACTATACTCATAAAATGGATTCCCGTAATATGTAATCATGCTAACAATTGGTAGCACATAACGTTTACATAAATGTAGAAAGATTGAATAAATTAATGGCACAACGGCATGAATACAAACAAACTACTCTGGATGGTAAATCCATACCTGATGTATATAGGAACTAATCCTTCCACCTTGGGAAGAGTCCTCATATGTTCCAAAACCTTCATGGCTTCCATACTGTACTTTGGATCACCAGAAACTGTACTGAGATAATTGAATTCAAGCTGCAGAGTAGACACTTCTGAAGTGCTACTCATTCCGCCAGGAGCTCGATGTGCTGAAGGATCATGGAGAACAACATCACTGAATGGAATTGGAGTTGGACTAGAAGTAAAGGCCAGTAGCAGTCGATCAGCCAAGTCTCTAGCAATGTCTAAGTATACATTTGATTTGGGATCCTTTTCTATCAAATTTGACCCTTGTTCACCTCCACTCAAATGATATGCACTCAACAGACCACCCAAGACACGTATTGTAGTTTCAAATAAATTAACTTGGCCTTTCTTGCTAATCCTATCTAAAAGGTGTGTTTCAACCCATGAACCTGCTTCAGAAACAATTTCTTTGGCACCCATAATCATAGCAGTATCAAGTGCATCAACCACAGTAGCTCCCAGACCCCCTAAACCATCCACTCCCCGCCTACTGACTGGCATGAGTTCATCATAATCCATTGCATACTTTTTATAGCCATCCCATGCATGGAAGAAAGCCTCCTTGACCTTTTGCTGCCTTTTAGTCCATGTCGAATCAGTATCTTGACCACTGGTCCGCACTTCATCAGGTGGTAGACGAGGAGGAAGCCTCGGTGGTTTCCTCAAGAATCTTGAAAACCTGCCGCTGCCAATTGTACCAACCTTCATTTCTTCACTAGCATTCATGCCATTACCTCGTCCACCAGCAATAGACTGGGGAACGCTTGCATGTGTGAGCAGCAGATATGCCAAACCCAAGATCATTAATAACATTAGAAACTTCCCTGTACTACAACCCATACATTCACGCTTTAAATTGCCGGTGAGAAAGGACTGCGAAATCACCTGCCACAGAAATTCAAACATAAGAAATCAGTCTTGACAAGAAATTTCACCGATCCAGCCAAAAATGAAAGATCAAAACTGAATGTCCTTAATTTACAACTATAATTATGCGTACGCAATTGAATAACTAAACATCAACAAAACGACAAGATGCTATCAAATTCACGGAGCTAGGATATTGGCATA
>JANZLF010000002.1:38606032-38618165 GCA_026546835.1 Erythroxylum foetidum
CCGGTTAGGTTTTCTGATCTCTGCGTGGATACCTTTAGAGACAGTCTCTATTGGCTGTTTAGGTTTGAGTTTGCATATAGACACATGGATCCTGACTTCGGGAAGGTCCCGGTAACAGAAATTTTTGTTTTCCGCACCTGGTACATGTGATGTACCTCCCGGGATTTTCCTACATCAACTCCCTTCATTCCCGTCCACAGGTGATGAGAAGAAGATCGGGTGAAGGGAAGTGAAGTTTTTTGTTTGTATGTGTACATATTGTATTATTTTTTAAGTTAGATTGTTGTTGAGAATTTTGGAATCTGTATATTTTGTATATTCGGATTTCGATGTTGATATTGTATTGTGCTTGGAATGCCCTTAGATCTTGTAAAATTCTATTCTTTTGATGTTAAGGCATTATGTATAGATCAGATTAAGTGGAAATTCGGTATACTTGAGGAAGTTATCGATTTGATATGAATATTTTGATAGTGAATTGTTGTTTCATACATATATATACAAGTGAGATGTGTTATGGAAAAAGGAACATAGAAATAGTATGAGACTTTAAACTTCACGATTTCTTGGATTACGCCAACGTTTATGGTTCAACGGTTGGACTATGAAAACAGGGCTCATCATATTTGGTATCAGAGTAAGAAAAGATTACAACCACGCTTATGTAGGATGGTATTCTGTTCTGAAGTTAGATTCCGGAAACGGGATCTAGCACTGTGGATGTTATTTTATCATTTCAGTAAGATGAAGTTAATGGTAAATGTATTGTTGGATATGTAGATTTTGATTATTCAGGTGATTTGGACAAGCGTAGGTCCACTACAGGTTTTGTATTTACTTTTACTAGAGGGCCAGTGAGTTGGAGATCAACTTTGCAATCTACAGTTGCTTTATCAACTACTGAGGCAGAATACATGACAGTAATAGAAGATATTAAAGAAGCCATCTAGCTTCAAGGGTTGCTTGATGACTTAGGGGTCCATCAGGACCATGTGGACGTTCATTGCGACAGTCAAAGTGCTATTTATTTAGTAAAGAATCAAGTTCATCACACACGTACAAAACACATTGATTTGAGATTCCATGTTATTCATGAGATTATTGATGAGGGAGATATTCTTCTTCAGAAGATTGGGATTGTCGATAATCCCGCTGATATGTTGGCAAAATCAGTTTTGTTACTCAAGTTTAAGCATTGCTTGCTTAAACTTGATTAACATTTGTAAAATTTGTTGATTTCCCCATAAGGGATTGGAAGACGATCATTGAGAATTCTACTTCGAGGATTTTAGCCAAGGTGGAGATTTTTTAGTATTGTCTCAAAGTCAGAAATATTAGCTTCTCAAAGTTAGAAATTGTAGTTTGTGTTTTGGTGATTGTTGAGTCAGAAATGATGGCTTGTTTTTTCGGTGGATTTTGGTGCAGCTGGCTTTCACCTTCACCCAATGAATTCTCTATAAAAGAGAAGTAACAACAACAAAAGAGAAGAGAGTTAGAAGAGAGTAGAAGATTTCTAGTATGAGAGAGCAGAAAAATTTTCAGAAGTGAGAGAGAGTAGAAATTTCTAGAGGGAGATATATATATATATTTTCTAGTAGGAGTGGGTGAGCTTGGGTTAATTAGGGTCTTATGAAAAATTGAGTGATAAACACTATTGTATACTTTCATTGATTATAGTGAAATATTCAACCGTCTCCAAACTGGATATAGGCATTGCCGAACCAGTATAAAAATCTTGGTGTTCTTGTTGTTGTTTTTATTTTTCACTCCAAAATTTATTAACTTTTATGCACAACACGGTCAAACTCACTTCATCCGGTTATTTTGATCCTACCTTACAGGGTGTTTGAAAACTTTCGAATTGAATTTATTAACGAATTGGATTCAATTATATTAATGAGATTAAATTGAATTTAAATTACACTGTTTGGAACAAACTCAGTAATATTAGAATTTAATTTAGTTACACTGTTTGGAATACAATCAAAATGAATTCAATTATTTCATATAACATTTTTACCCTTAACTAAAAAAAATAATCTTATTAAATAATAAACATTTACACTTACATAGAGCAAGTTATAAACATCAAGTTCATTATAAGTGATATCATTAAAAAAGTCATTATTAAAATGAAAAGAAAAAATTGTTTGCAAATGATATTAGGCTAGTCTGAGCTATGGAGACAATAAAAACTATTATAATTTAGAAGCTTAAAAATGCATGAACGAGCAGTAGTTCTTTTACGTTGACAACTACAAGACACTATTAAAATTTAAAATTTCACTCCAAATTGCATAATATCATAACAAGTTTGAAGGGAGAAGTTAAATCAAACGATGGATCTAAAAGAGAACGATAATCATAGACAAAAAAACAAAAAAGGAAAAGACAATCACGAACAAAGAAAAAGGAAAACTTAGATATGGTGGGAGGTGCTCATTTATGGAGAAAGTATTGTTCCGTTTCTTAGTGAAAGGGGATGTTTAAGGTGGGAGGAGTTGCTTGAGGTGAACAGATATATGGTAGGGTTAGAAGAGTATTATTGGAACGATATTTTCAACGTTGAAAAAGAAGAATTAAAGTCCCAATTTGTAATTCAATTTTGATTTTTTTCAGGTGAATTTAATTTATAAAGGATGATGGAGTTTAATTTATATATGAATTGAACCTATCTCTTTTTTTCTATTTCCAAACACTTGAATTTTGAATTCAATTTTGCAATTGAATTCAATTCATATCATTCCAAATACCCTATTAGTATAATACGACATCATTTTATAGTTAAAATTACGTTAAACGACATCGTATTATGCATGAAACATCACAAAAACAGAATAACCAAAATAAATGATTTTGTCCCTCAATAATCATCAACCATTTCAAGTTCAAAATTTTAAGTATTTATATAAAGGGAGCAATCAAAAGTGAATTGTTATCTCATTTTGTCTTTCGAATAGTACAAATAATGTCGGGGCTCTCGATATTTATACTTACTACGATAGAGGTGTCAATTGTTTTAAAAATTGGACCAGAAGTATTTTACTATATTAGAGGCATTATGTTCCAATTTTGATGGCATATGCAATTTAGTGTTTATTAATTTCACCAATGTTTTAAAAATTAAACGGGAAGTTAAATCAATAAAATAAGAGATTTAAGATTTAACATGTTCAATTGGTATTAGATGTCATAAAACCAACTACGGATTAAATAAAATTAAAAAATTTACAATATGATTAAAAAAATTGTCCTTATCTTGCTAATTGAAAATTAATTGATTTATAAAAACTTATTAATTTACGAAATTTGATCGACTAATTAATAAATTAATTAATTTTTAACAAAAATTTATTAAAGTAAATCAAATATTGAAAAAAAAAGATAGACGATTCAAGATTTTTACGGATAAGCCAAGTTGTTTAATCATTATTTTCATCCAAAAATATAATAATTACAATTTCTTTTATTATGAAAAATGTGAAAAATAAATACGCAAAACATCCAAAATAGAGTCTAATGATATAGAGGTTTAATCAATAATTGCATTATTGAAAAATAGAAGTCAATGATATATTGTTGGGTAGTCATTATCTTCAAGGATTCACTTACCCCTTTAGGGGAGACAGTCCTGGCTTGACTTCGCCTATTCCACCTCCACGGGACGATGTCGCTGAGAGCAACGAGGACATTAGCTATTAAACTAAACAAATGTCTCTGAGGAAAAACATCAAACACCTTACGTCCTCCATTTCCTACATCAAATCGCTTTCTCTCCTGCGCTCTCTTTGCTCAATCTCCATTGAACAAGACCCCTATTCTCTCCTTAAAGAGGATCCAGTTGAGATATGCTCCTCTCTGTGGCTCAAATCCTTCTCTTCACCACCTAAGTATACGTTCACTAATCTCACTGGCTTCATCTCCAAGCTCGACCTATGGGTCCTCGCGTACCAGCGCTCATGTGCCCACGTGACTGGCACGTTCCCTCCTCGCAATGCCCTCCACTCCAACACTCTCCTCTCCCTCGTTGCCCTCCGGACCGCTGTCGTCCACCGCCGCTTTCGATGGAACGACAGGGCACATCAGGTCCTGCGCAGCCCCAACGACAAACCGTTGACGAAGCTTGTTTCGAACAGGAAGCTCAGGGCAATGCTTGATTCCGATGACCCGTGTTTCCAAGACCGTGTAGTGCAGGAGGTGCTGTTTATGGTGCTGGAGCCCTTCTTCGAAGCCCGGTTTTCGAGCAAGTCTCATGCTTTTAGGCCTGGAAGGAATGCGCATACGGTGATTAGGACTATAAGGAGTAATTTCGCGGGGTATCTGTGGTTTTTGAGAGGTGATTTGAGTGAGGTTTTTGAGGACATTGATGTTAGTTTTGTATTGGTGTGCGTGGCAAAGGTGGTTAAAGATAAAACAGTGTTGAGTTTGCTTAAGGATGCGCTTACAACACCCTTTCAGAGCCTACAATCAGGAGACAATAATGATGGCGGAGTATCGGTTAGGAAGAAGAAAAGGAAATCGACAAAGAAAAAGATTTTGAATGAGAATGAGCCCAAGCCTGACCCTTATTGGTTGAGAACTTTCTTTGATTTTGCTCCCGAGGAGGCTGCAAAGGTACCCAATTATGGGTGTTGTGGTATCTTGAGTCCATTGCTTGCTAATGTGTGCCTTAATGAGTTGGACCAGATGATGGAGGAGAAGATAGTTGAGTTCTTTAGGCCAAATAAGCTGGATTCTATATGGAAAAACTCCATTGATGATGGTTGTCATAATCCTTCCTGGCCAGAGTTTGTTCCTTCGAGTGGAAAAGAGAAGACAAGGAAAATGGATTACATTCGATATGGGGGTCATTTCCTGATTGGTATAAGGGGGCCTAGAGAAGAAGCAGTGGGAATTCGAAAAGAATTGATCAACTTTTGTGAGTGTAAGTATGGGCTTAGGCTGGATAATTCCAAGGTTGAGATTGAACACATTACAAGGGGAATTCAATTCTTGGATCATATGATATGCCGCAGAGTAATATACCCTACTCTTCGCTACACAGCTAGTGGAGGCAAAGTTGTAAGTGAAAAGGGTGTGGGAACATTGCTTTCTGTTACTGCTAGTTTGCAGCAATGTATTCGGCAATTTAGGCGGCTTCAGTTTGTTAAGGGTGATAAGGATCCTGAGCCCTTGCCGTGCACTCCTATGCTTTACTCGGGACAGGCTCATACTAATGCCCAAATGAATAAGTTTCTCGAGACTATGGCTGATTGGTATAGATACGCTGACAATAGGAAAAAAGTTGTTGGATTTTGTGCCTATGTTATTCGTAGCTCGCTGGCTAAACTTTATGCTGCTAGATATAGATTAAAATCACGTGCTAAGGTGTATAAGATTGCTAATCGTGATTTGAGTCTGCCACTTAGGGATACCAGTAACAATTCTGCTCCTGAATTTTCTGATCTATTGAGAATGGGACTTGTTGATGCAATTGAAGGTGTTCAGTTTTCTCGTATGTCTTTGATTCCATCTTGTGATTACACACCATTTCCAAGGAATTGGATCCCTAATCATGAGCAAGTTTTGCACGAGTATATAAAGTTGCAGGAACCCAAATTCTTTTGTAACTTACACAAGTCAATAAAACTTGGAGGTTTGAATTTGCCTCAAGATGAGATATCTGCAATGGTGTGGGATTACAAAACTCTTGGAATTTGGAGATATCATTCTACTGGTGAAAAAGAATTGCATAATGCCGGTGAAAAAGTGGAGGAGACATCACGCTGTGGTGATTTTGGTCAACATATTTGATTCTTGGACTAAAACTCCATGGATTTATCAACCATGTTGCTGCCTTCACATTCTGCTGAAAGGATCTTAGCCATTAGTTGAACTTCATGAATCCCCACTGAAAGCATCCAAATTGTGATGTAGGTTCATATGTGGGATGGTACTGGATGACCTCGAATGCAATCGTGTTTGTTTTGTTGGCAAAACATTGCAGGCAGCGGTTGAGCTCAGCGACATGAAATTATTGAGGTTGGAGATTGGCCTGAGAGAATGCATAGGTTCAATCACTTTTCTTGTTTGCCGGAATTTTATATCTTTACTGGAAAGATGAGTGACTGCGACTGCTCCTGTGAGCAACTCTAACATTTTGAAGCTAGAAAAACTTGGGAGCTAGAGGAAGGTCGGGGAGCACCAAATATTGGAACAGGCAAAAGCAGATAGCAGATAGTTACATAAACAAACCTAGGCCTTATATAGATAAATAGGCTGAATTGCAATTGAAAGATCACAGGAGACATTTCCACTAATTGAAGCGTCTGCTTTCTACTTCACATTTATATGAAGTTGTTCCCGTGTTATTTAGGGAGCTTAAAGCTTCTGGAGATTCCAGAATTGGGTTCACATGCTCATATGCGAACCTTATCAATGGATCCAAGAGCATCTGATGCAGGACAGATTGTCAAATCAAATTTGTCTGCAATAAGGAAGTCATTGTGTTTTCAACTAAAGCTGACACTTCAACGGAGCACCTTGGATGTAATAAAAATATAAATTCAACGGTATGAACTCGCAGATTCCATCTCTTCCACATCTTTCAACTGCATGTGAACTTTGTGGTTGGAAAAGATTGTGGCAAGTATTAGTTATTAGATTTCTGATCTCTGATAGGATAACGACACATTACCTCTGTGGAAGAAAAGCTTTATGTGCTTTTTAGCTTCAAAATTTGATACTGTTCAATGGTAGTTTATGCCCATGCCATCTATACCACCATCTATACCACCTGTTAAGAATGAGAAATTTCTGGGTACCTAATATCAGTGACTTTTTATCTTAAAAGTGTATCATGTGTGTTCAACAATCCTATTCTATTTGCTTCCTGATGTGAACTTCAAGTGATTATCATAGATGTCAATATGGAAGGCCTGAACCTTGAACTTAAATCTTCTTGTGTTTTAGGCCAAATCTTGAGTATTGATAACAGGTTAAAGTAAAAGCGCACAGTGTGGGGATTGGACTAATTCGGTTGAAGTTGGTGGAGCAGGTTGGTGTCTGACATGCCAGAGTCAAGTCTACAGGTATCGAGAACATGGAACTGAACTTGCTTAACAGATACTTTGCTTTATTCCAACGCAAGAAAAGTAATGGGCAAAGAAGAAGAACATGGATTCAGCAATTTTCAGTTCTTATTATTTTCCTAGTCATTGTCTGCTTTGATATAGTAGTTTTACTGAAACAAACAAAAACTCAACAGATAAACCCTCCCAACCCCAACAAAATACCATTAAATAGCAAAATAATGAAACACATGATCAACAACATTGCTTATTTTATTTCAGTTACTACTTCTCATCCTCAAGCTCAAAGGCGGTGACAGGAAACGTCTTAGAAATCCCGGTCGGATTACCAAACGTTATTTTCCCCAGATCATTGTCGTTCACAAAAATGTCAGATATAGTGACCCAGATCAAAAGCTCCTTGCTTTTGACACCGGTGACCCTCCGCATGCGGCGTTTCTCCACGAAGGCGGTGACCTCCGTCTCGTAGGACACCGACTTTCCAATGGCGTGAAACTTGTGGTATTTGCGGTTCTTCTGCTTGAGCCAGACGAAACCTGTTGAGCGATTGTATCCGACCTCGACAATGTCACTCAGAGGGAGAAGACCCTTTGGGAGGTGGATCTCGTCCAGAAGGTCAATGGACTTTTGTTTGCCGATGGCGTCGCCTGTGTAGATCTCAGCTCCTTCTCTTTGGTCCGCTATCTGCTGTGAAGCCATTTTTGTTCGTTCGTTTGTTTGCTCGTTTAGAGCGAGTGTTCCGATACTCGTATATATATATACGCTCACACACGCAAACGTAAACGAAAAGAGTCAAATTCAACATTTATATTTTCTTCAAATTAAATCTTAAATAATTATAATATAAACAGTTTTTTTTTGTTTGAATTTTTATATTTTTTTGGTATAAAAAGTTCAAATCATCCCATGAATCATTTTTTACCTCATCTTATCCTTGTCAAAGACAATGTTACTTTCAAGTTGAACTGAGGAAACTCCGAATACAAGCCTAGGTTAACCATATTTTTCAAAGTTCAAACTACAGAAAAGATGATATGTACATAACCAGGAATCATAAGACTCTGTAGGAACCATGTACTATTGTTACCTTTGATGTTAAAGTTGTTGGTATACTAAATTCCATGGTCACGTGATCTGTGGGTTGATTGTGCTTCTGTTTCGTGATCATCTATTTAACAAACATTTAGTTATTCTATACTTTACTCTTTTAGTTTGATTTTTATTGCTTACACTCTTGAACATTAGAGAATTCTTATTTAACCCCAAATTATGAAAATTTGCGTTACAAAATTCAGATTTTGCTTATTGGTAATATTTTAGCATCTTATGCAAAATTTTCTTAGCTCCATTTGTATTAACCAAGCCTAGCCTTAATTGGGCCAAATGTTGTAAGGAAGGAATGATATTCTAAAGGGTTTTAACATGGATTATGTAGATGCAACTGTGATGCATCGACCAAAAAAAAATCATTAATATGGTTTATTCATTTTCAATAGTTGGTGTGGTCGAGTTTTGTACAATTGACGCTTGAGAGTCATACCTTAATGATCATTAGCTAACACTAATGCAGTTTTATCAGCAAATTATTGATTTGCTCATAAGTGAATACTCATTAATAGTTTGATAAATGTGTCTTCATTCATAATGGTATACAATGTCGTTCCAAATAATGTCAAACGAATATTATGTCTCAACTTCTAGATTAGATTCTTATCTAAGGCAATTCTATGAAAAGTTGAGAATATACTATCAAAAGAATATTAAGAAGAACTAATTATGCACGAACAAATTACCTCTAAGAACTTTATAATCTTTAACAACCAATTTCAAAACATTTATCTAATAGTCTGACTTGGGAAGTAAACACGAAGCAAAAATTTCTCATTCTCCATAACAATACCTTTAATTTCAAAGCCAATAATACTACATGGGACCTACAAGTACTGTCTTAAGACCGTAAGAACTCATCCATTTGTTGTAATCCAACATCCATTGAACCAAAGCTCAAAAAGGATGTTAATAATGTAGCGTCTCTTTATTGTAGGGTACACATCGGGAAGTCATTCCGGTACATATCCTACGATAACAGTATACTACGTTCGATTACTACATTCACTTTACATGGCATCATAACATTAATCTCTTATAGGCATAAAAAAAATCACAATATTTTAAAACCAACTTTTTCTTCATTACATTGTTTAAAACTGAAAGTTTACATTGTGTCTTTCAACCTTTACTACATGTGCATCCTCAAAACCTAGTACAAAAGTACTATATGAAAGAGAAAAATATATAAAATCTATTTAAGTCATCCCAAAATTTCAGCTGACTTACCTTTGAGCCATGACTTCTTTTGCCAAATCACAATCCACACGGCTGGTAGAGCCTCTCAGCAGCTAGAGTCATCTCTCGGTCCTGAAAAGACAACGTTACAATTTTGGTGAGTTTTGCGAACTCTATGAGGTAACCATCATCGATAGTTTACTCAATTCATGTAACACATCATTTCACACAACAAATATTTCACAGAATTGAACTTTATATCAATATCACATTTTCACTTAAGCATAGGCAAATTTGACATTTCAATTCAACAAACATACTTAACAAAATGCATGTAAAATGCTCATGAGATACTTTTCCAATTATTACGTTGTTGTGACCGAGTGCCTGAACTGTCCTGTATCTATTTTAGATACTGGGCTTATTATTAACTGTCGTTTATTCGAAAAGGATACATGACTCATTTTACATAGTGAGCCTTAGGATCTTAATCACTGTCTGAGCTCGAGGTTCTTTTCACATGTTGAGCTTTAAGCTCTGATCGGTGACTATTTTGATCACAACTGCCATTATCTGATTGTGCATTCATCTATGGAATGCATCTATCACAATCAATCATATTATGAAGCACATAGTTCTTCACATTCACATTTAAGCAGCACTTCAATATACATTCCACGTTTCACAATCATCGGACCTTCTGTCCAGAAATCAACACAAATCAATGCTCATCCATTTATCAATCAAAACATAATTTAAGCAAACAATAATTGAGAGAAGCCATCTAGGTTACTTACAAGTCACTCCCGAAGCTAACACCGGGAAGTTTCAGCAATATCTGGAGGTTGACGTTCCAGTTGCTCCTCTATAACAAAATAGCACATACACATCCATCACAATTTGTTCAATCATAAGTGTTTAACAATGCACATGTATGTAATAAAATATGTATAATGCATGTTCATGACAATCCCGAGTATTTATCCATTATCTTTATCACAAAATCATTCTTATATCAAAATCCATCTAATTATAATTTATACTTAGGTTTATGCCTCACTAATACCATTAAACTCACAATTCATTTCTCAATGAATCACTTCAGACTTTTCTTAGATACACTTTCGGTTCTACTGTTCACGTTCGATCAGAAGGTGAAACTGATGTAATTTGTTCATACTCTCTTCTAGAAAATTGTTCCTCTACGTCTTATGTTTCTATTGACACCAAAATAACTCAATTTGGTTCAGTAATTTGGAAGATATGCCTCAAATATATTAGGACTGCTCTCATCCAAAACAGTAGACTATATACAACTTCCAGCCAGAAATTGAACATCTTAGATCACAATTCAAAATTTTCTTATATGATTTGGAGACCTATTTTCTCTAGTTTACTCCAAATTAAAAATAATCTCATTTGGAATCCTACATATCCAAATATAATTAAAATACTGAAGTGTGTTCAGTAAGATAATCTTATTTCACTATTCCAACTGATTCCACACTTTTATTTGATCAAACTTTTTCAATTCAATTAAGAATGCTATCAATTTTTGTGTAGAGATAGAAAAATGTGTTATGAATCTATTGATTCAAGAATAACTTCATTTGGAGGTCGGGTTATGAAGTTATGGCCAAAAGAATCAACCATGCTCATGTCCTTAATCACGTTGTGCCTATCTTGGAACAATTGACATAACTTTCACTAGAGATTTCAGATTAAGATTTTCTTTGAATAGTTTTGAAGAGGACTTTTAGATCAACAACTTCTATAACTAGATGGTCAAAAATGGGACCAGATGATAGGATAGGATCAGATGAACAGTGCACTAGATGATATGACGTCATCACAAAATGACATGACGTCATCAGACGATACGTCCTCACAATATGAAGCGTCTTCACAAGATGGTCTATCCTCACCAGACGAAGTGTCTTTACAAGATGAAGTGTCTTCAAAAGACGAAGTATCTTCACCAGACGCTTCATCTTGTGAAGACACTTTGTCTGGTGAGAACGGATCGTCTTCAAGAGGATACATCCGATACTCCTGAGCATCTCCACTTATAAGGACCTTAACTTTTGACTCTGATATTCAAAAATTTCATACTATATACCGTTGGAAAGCTATAAAGCTAAACTACAACTTTCTAGTTGACAACTTTGTCAAAATCTGCCTAAATCAATAATTAAATTAATGGAAGTTCAAATCAAAGATTCAACTCTCAACTATTCATTCCCAAAAAATTTCCAGACTTCCATATTCTAAAATCCAACACTTCAAATTTTTATTTCTTGTCTTTCTACTCCATTTCATTCAACTCATTTACCACTATTTCACACTACCCCTAAATATACAAATTTAGTCAAAAATTATCGAAAACCAAAAGTCGATGGTTTATCCTATTCATGCACTGCCACCACTCTCTGCATTTTCAACTATTGTCTATATTGTCTATCTTCTTTCCAAATTTTATTTATACATTCATTCCCATCTCATACCATCATTTTATAATTACTCTTCAACTCACAAATCATTTTCTTGGTCATCTCTAAAGCTTTCATCTACTCATGTATACACATACACACACACATATATATATGCTCAGTGAAGAAACAAAGCATACCCCTTTTTTATATATAATCTTCTACACTAACCTCATGCACCATTTTATTTCTACATCTAACTGTAAAAATCATTTCTACATCACTTGATCACTAACAATCCATCAAATACTAAATAACACTATATCTATATTTTCCATCCCATTAACA
>JANZLF010000002.1:38621304-38637744 GCA_026546835.1 Erythroxylum foetidum
TAATTGTTATTTTGGATGTTAATTTATTGATTACTGTTATATTATGATTTAAATTACTGCGATGCCATATGGATTTTTAGCAAAAAAAATTTCTGGTGGTGAACCTTTATCGTGGGATACGTGTCGGTGTGACCTTCGGGTTTCTCGATGTGTACCCTACGATGAGGGGGCGCTACATGCAAAGTCTAGTTTACATAAAGGTTGTTGAGAAATGAGATAATTAATTAAAGTTTACCAAAAAAGGAGAGGTACTTGCTATTCTAATTTGTAAATCTCTTATGAATGGAATTGAACAGAGGAAAACAATACTTGAAAGTTAGCCTTATGGTTGTGATATGAATCCTTAGGTATTTGAATGGAGGTTTTTGAAGCTTGGGGCCTACTATAAGAGAGAGTTTGTGAGCAAAATCTAATGGACTAGCTAAAACAAAAGATTTTTTTAAAATAATTAATTATAAGCCCTAAAAAATCATTGAATTGTTGCATATAATCCATAATTATTTTGCCATATTGTGTGTCGGCACCATATATTAGTAACACGTCACCATCAAATGATAAGTAGAGCAATATCAACTTCTAACATTTATAGTGATAGATAAATGGCTTACCCTACTATGAACCTTATTTAACACCTCAATATAGATTGTGAAGAGACATGTCCCCTTGCCTTAGGAATTTGGCTCCTTTGAATACTTGAGATGTTTCCCCATTAACCAATAGATTATATGAAGTTTAGTGATGCATTACTTTAACTACGTGGTGAATTTGTTAAGAAAACCAAAAAATTACACAATATGAAGTATGAAATTCCAACATATAGAATCGAAGGCCTTGTAAAAGTTGATTTTTATAAAGCAACTCCTAATTTCTTTTCTTCCTCTTATGGTGGTTATTAAATAATTATTTGCATCCAAAACATTATCTCAAATATTCCTACCTTTTATGAATGCACCTTGGGTGATATTAATAATATGCTTTAATATTGCTTTAATTTGGTGGTCAGGAGCTTTTAAAATAATTTTATAATGGACATTGTAACATGGATCGACATGAACTCTACCGAAGAAGTTTAGGACTTAGAAATAAGATATAGATATTTCTTATTCATTTCCCATAGTAGTTTCCTTTTTATAAAGAATCATTATATTACCTTTTTGACCTAATTACTCACCAGATGCTAGGATTTCTTAAAAAAACATTTCATTGAACCCATTAGGTTTAGGATCGCTATTAAGATTGATTATAAATAAATCAATTTCAATCTTAGTATTGCCGATAGACATATTAAGCATTTTAATTTTTTATTAGGGGGGAGAGAGAGAGTGATTGAGGACTTGAGCACTTGCACATTAGTAGTATCATCTAAGGTATCTTGAAGTAGTTGTAGACCATAACTTTCTGCTTATTCTCCTTCCAGATGCTGACCTTATTATAATATATTAGTAAGCCTACTTTTTTGTTTTTGCATTCCTTCAACTAAGGAGAATATTTTAAAATTATTTTGGAATTTCTATATCTATCTTTAAGCCATAAGAATTTAGATTTTTGCTTTATTAGGGATTGTGAACTTTAAGAACTTCAATATACCTAGTTAGGGACGTTTATTCTTTTAACTTAGGAGAATTGTCCCTAGGATTGAGACAAGGTACATTTTAAGTCTATTGTAATCCATATCTAGCCTATAAGACAGTAGAATTTGTGCCATTATTACTAAACTTCTTAAAATGAGTTTCTTTAACTCATTTTCATAACTTAATGATTTCTCATACATTTGGACACCTTAAATCCTTCCACATTTGTAGCTAAAGCCCTCTATATTGTTCAAGTTGTTAAAGAATACGAATGGAGCTCTTAGAGGACTCTTAATATTAATTCAACCATTTCCCTTCTTGTTGATTGTTTCATATTGAAAGAATTCTATTGATCAAATTGATTTGCAAGTGCGCAGAGTCAATTGCACTAAGTTTATAAAATTGATCTGTAAGTGAACAAAGTAATTAAATTATCGATTCCATACTTAGCTTTAATACAAACTACAATAATGCCTTTTGTATTTAATAATAACTACAATAATGCTTTTTGTATTTAATAATAATCATTCATTACGGATAAGCAAGACATATAGTTTGGAATAGGAATATATTGATTGTATAAAAAAATAGCATGCCTTAATACAAAAACAAACTATTAGTTAGTACATTTTCAATACCATATTATTAATGAAAAGTTACTAAGGCACATCTAAACTAAGTAATAGTTACAGTGAAAAATGAGAATACCATGAATGATTTAAATAATGTTAGGCATCAATATTAAAGACACAAATTGATACACACCCTTGCAATAAACTGTTTCATTTAAGGGTTTTGTCTAATATGGTTAGCTAGATCCTTGGGTGGTCAATAATAGACATTTAAGTGATATTGTTTGATACAAGATTATGTAATAAACTGCGTGCATTAAATTTTTTGGTGAATGTAGTTAAATACACAATCATATGGTCAAATGTGTTTATATTGAAAATTTTGTTGAAAAATTATGAATTACATAGATTGGTGTACAACTGTGTGTTAAAGGTTTTCTAACACGATTTATTACATAGGTATATTTGTTAACCAAGTTCTTACTTAAAAATTTAAAATCGATATGTGATGTATATAAATTGGTACACTATTGTGCATAATACCATGTTTATTTAAGATTTTGTTCAATATGGTTAATAACACGAGAATAAGGTCAGTCATGTTTTTATTAAAATTTTTGAAGGAACAATATGCATGACATAAATTACTACACTCTTATGTACAAAATTGTCTTCATTATTTATGTTCTTAGACATAGTTAATTACACTTCAATGTGTTGATCTACGTTCATAATTGAAAATTTGAAGGTGAAATATGTCAATTAACCAAAAAGCATGTTATTTTGTTATTGATTACCTTATACATGTTCTCTCTTACCAGCCTCACTAGTTTTTTTGAAGCTTTGTTGAAAATTAAAAGTGAATTTCTAGTTTTAATTTGTAATACAAGTTTATAATTTTTTTGAAAAAAAATTATAATATTGTTTTTATATTCCTTCCTTATGTCCTCATCTATCAATTATTGTTATTGTTATTTGTTGTTTAGAGCAAAAGCATAAAACAACCAATTATTATAGTTAAGGTAAGGTACCTTGTGAACTTTTTTAGAGTTGTGTTGAAAGTGTAATAAAGTTTGAAGTCTTAATATTACTGTAAGAAATAAGAATTAAAGGGTTAGATTTTTTTAATAAAATATATATTAAATGTAAACCAAAAATTTTTTATTAGCAAGTTTTGAATTGGTACTTGTTTATCGTGAAAATTTGTATAGTGAGGAAAGAAGAAAAGCTTAAAAAGAAGAAGTAAGAAGATCATCCATGCTCAAATGCTAAATAATTTGGGCGCACATATATTTGGTGGGTACTCTATATTGGTAAGTATACTAATAACCACTTAACATATGTTGGTATTTGTTTTATTATACAATGATACATTTTGTGTAAGTTAGTCATATATTCAGAATATTGTTGTGGTATTTATGGTAGAATATAGATGGTGTAGTAAAGAAGAGTAATAAAATACATAATAAGATGAGTTGTTTAGATGTGATGAACTTATATAACGGGGTGGAGAATAGTAAGACATAAGTGGTACTTAAAGTGGTAATGATTTTTTGATTTGTACCAAAAGTATGCAAGATGCCATAGTTTTGTGGTTGTTATAAAGCAAGGAAAAAAAAGATAAGAATGGAGACTTAAAGAGTATAACATTTCTATGTCATAGAGGTTAGTCACATAAACCATGATAACTAAATATAATGAAGTAGCAAAACAAATGGTTCTATGGTATGTTGTCAGTTAGATGAAGGAATTTGAAGCATTAGCAAGCTTGAAGATGGACAAAACCATAAACTAAATCCAACTACCATGAGGTAACATCAGGCTGTTGAAGTCAGGTTTGATATAGATTGGAAATGAACTATAGTTATGAGATTAGGCCGTGCTAAAATGTAATAACTATTATTACAATTGTGGTTGGATATAAGAACAAAACATGTTTATGTAAGGACTGTTTTAATCAAATAGACTAATTGAGGAAAGTAAGTTTGGAAGCAAGTAACATAGAAGTGATTTATAACGTGTTTATCAAAATGAAGGAAAAAATAGTAGTTGTTTTAAAGTTAATTATGATGAGGTAGCAAGGTTGAAGAATTTTTTAGGTCGATGCGAGGAGTCATGCGATAAATGCAAAATTTGGTAACGTGTTGATAATTTATATGAGTTACCTCATCCACAAATATCAATTTTCCCCTCATTTATCAGTGTAAATCATCATGGTCAATCTATTTTGTTTGTTTGTGCATTGTAATGGAGCAAGACCACTTATAGTTTCTATTAGTTGTTTCGTACATGTTTAAGTTGTATGAATGTGAAGCCACTTGAAGCTATAATAACTAAAGAGTGCAAAAGTATAGGTAACACCATTGAGGTGGTATGCACAACTATTAGGCATAAACTTGTGACATACATTAAAAAAAATTACATAAGAAATTTGGTGCCATAATATAAGAAGTTGAAAGCTAGTGTTACAAGTGTTACTTATGACTTAAAAATAACAAAGAATTTGAGAGAAAATGGGATGAAATGATTATAGATTTTCATTTGGAATTTAATTCTTGGGTTAATTCCCTTTATGGTGACTGTATGAGGAGGGCTATATCATTTGTTAGAGGGGATTTTTAGACGTACACGTCTATAAGATAAAAAGTGAGGGGATGAATGCTTACTTTGATGGGTGATATGTGGTTAAATGTTGATACATTTAATCCATTACACTTAGTGATTAATGCCTTAAAATGCTTAGGACACTCACTTTTGCTTATATTCGATTTTAGGTACATTTCGAAAGTGAAGGAGCTAAAGTGACTTGATAGCATACTCATTGAGCCATCTTCTTAATGTTCATACTCTATTATCTTTATGAAGCAAGAAGAAGAGATAAAATAAAGCATAACAATGAAGAATGAGAGATGGAAGAGCTCACGGTTATGACACTAACTGCATGGGTGTGACACCACTCACACCCATGAGACATCAGTCACGGTGGTGAGAAAGCCATTTATCCACTTTTAAACCTAGTTTTTACTAGATAAAGCAATAGGTTGTGATGGCCAGACTTGCGATTTTTTCATTTCTCTTTGATTTTCAAAGGAGATGGAAGTGTTCATGACTGGTGCTTGGAGATTGATGGAGAAGATGGAGGGCTAACCATCTCGACACTAGTTCAAATGTGAAATTGACACCTAGGATGCACGGTTAAGCTTATCTTATTTTTGTTTAATGTTGGATCTCTCTTTTAGAATTGTTTATGTTATCCTTTGTTTAATTGATTTGGGTATTCATGTACGGATAACCATATGTTATCATTAGATTGTTTATATTGTGAAACCATTGCTAAAATCATTAATACAATCCATAATTTTTGTATTTGGATTCATATATAGCAACTAATGGTTTTTAATCATTAGAGATAACGCAGTTTAGGTAAATGACCTAAGTTTGTGTGGTTGTTACTTAGATTGGTCCGTTTTTCATTTCGTAATACGACTGCCCAATTGAATATAGAGATCATATCCTAGGCTATTTGGTAATTAGGTTTAATTAACAAGCATCTCTTAATTAAACATGACTTAAGCAAACCGAGATTAGCAAAGCATATTATTATTCCATGATCAATAGTTCTAGGAGAGGTGTGAAAGCATTATAACAATGAAAGATGTTTAATCATGTGTAGGTCGAGATTGATCCGAGAATCAGGTTTCACACACATTCATTAATTTTTTCATTTTCTATTGTTTTCTATAATTTGTTTTTGCTAGTTTAATTTTACTTTATTTTCTCAATTGCATTAAACCTAAAACTGCCCTTTATTTCCTTTAAATAAATTATTTTCATTACAATTAACCGAACATTCCCTGTGAATACAATCCTAACTCACCATATCTACAACTTTTTAGTGTGCAAAGCTAGGTAAATTTTACAGTGCATTCGACACGTGCTGTTAAATTTTAGTGCCATTTCTAGGGAGTGTAGTGATTTTCATTTTTTTTGGTTGGTGTCTTATGTATATATTTGTTTATAATTGTTTCTTTTTGTTATTCGTTAAATTTTAAACATTTGTTAGTGTTAGTGTGTGGAAATTACCAGATCTCCTTATAGAGAACTTGAGCAACTTGATATGGAGATCAAGAGAATATTGCGGAGATTACGAAGAGAAGCAAGAACAACTTTAGAAGTAGAATTGGGTTTCACAAACATTCATCAATTTATAATTTTGATTGTTTTCTATAATTTGTTTTCATTAGTTTAAATTTACTTTATTTTCTTAATTACATTAAACCTAAAACCCCTATTTTATTCCCTTTGCATCAATTATTTTCATTACGAGAATTAACCAAATATTCCTTGTTGATACGATCCTCACTCACCACATCTACAAGTTTGTAGTGTGCAGAGTTAGGTAAATTTTGCAGTGCTCTCGACAAGCGTTGTCAATGGCTATATGCATGCTCATAGTATAATAAGATAATTTATTGAGCAATACAAACAAATAATTGGGGAAAATATCAATTAAGATGTGGAGTTTGATAAATCGAGTATAGGAAGTGATGTATCATTAGTGACACAATTTGCTATTGAGAAGGAATTTAAAAGGTGTACACTAATTCCATGTTTCATATTATACAAGAAGAGCTAACAAATTTAATGTACTATAAGTTGAGTAAAACTTGAGTGGAAATAATAAGAAAAGGGAGATGTGTGTAGATTGCAATATGCCTAGGTTGAACGTAGTTATATAAAATGAGACTCTCATACTAGCTAAGTACATCTCTATATGTTTTAAATTTAAGGAGATTATATGTCATCATATACTAAATATTTTGATTAGGTTGAAGGTCAAACAATTTCTAAGAAATATGTTTATTAGGAGGTGTGAAAGGAAAAAATAAACGTTGGTAATATTCGACATGATGATGATATCATTATTACTAGGACATATAAACTGGACTTGACTTTTTATAAGGCAATTGATTATGTTGGTGATAGTGAATCAAATATTGAGTATTTGTACAAATTTTTATAAGAAGCTAACATAAAATTATGTAATGGGAACACAATTGAGTCTATAGATAGTAGTGACCATCATGGGTATAATGAATCCATTTAAGAAGATGGTATTTTATTGAAGGACCTAATTATCTATAGGAAACATGGTAATCCAAGAGCATAAAGGTTGAAATCCCGAGGGAGGAGGTTTAACAGAAGAAATGAAAAAAAAGGTTAGTTGTGAATAAACTAGTACTGATGTGGTTATTTTAATAAATTTTTTACTTAGAATTATTAAATAATTGAATATATATACAATAAGCTTTTTAATATAGTTAGTGTCATGAAGATTGTTGAGCAAATTCAAAAACTTGTTTCAATTCTAATAAAGAAAGTGAATTTTGGAAACTTTTCAATTCCAAAAAAGAGACTGTCAGAATCCTCAACTACCCTTTCATTGCATTTAATCAATTGGTAAAATATGTTTACCATTTGGTAATGTATATGTTTGAGGTGAAATATACAACTTCCATTTGTTTCCAAATTATGGGTATGTTTTAGGCTCAATATAAATAGTTATACTGAGTTACTTATGTCTATAAATTATCCTAGAAGTAGTTGATGGATGCATTGCAATGAACAATTGTATATGATTTATCATTCATTATTTTTTAAGAAGTGATGAAAAGAGTTAACTAATTTCTGAACTATCCATTATTTTGTTTTATAAATCAAATTGATGGTTAAATCGTTACAAAATATTGTAAAATTCACTATTTTATTATAGAATTGATTTATGACAAAGAAATGTATCATATTTTACATTTGTAATGAATGTAAAATTGCTAGGATCATACATAGGTTGTGTTATAATGTCAAATTGTTACGATAACACATGGGCCTTTTTACTTAGAAGGGAAAAGGAAGTTTATTATAACTACCTTTAAACCATATTTATGAATGGCAACAACCTAGAACTAAAGCTATGCACATGTGTGTCAACTTTATGAAGCCGCACTAAAAGATATGACTTGTTTTTTAAAGTGAAAATTAAAGTGAAAATTCAAGTTATTCTTTTATGAAAAACTATTATTTAAGCACTTATCCCATTTACTATAAAATATATAAACAAAAACTCATTAAGTCCCTCAAAATCTCCTTTCACTATTACGTTAATTTTATGTTTGTCCACTGTGTATGAAATAATTAATTAAGATAATTCTTTATGCTTTTCACCTAAAACTTTTTCACCCATTTTATATTTAAAAACTCATAATTTTATTAAAGTATAGAAGTCACTAAAAGGAAAATAGGGAATAAAACTTTTTCACCCATTTTATATTTAAAAACTCATAATTTCATTAGAGCATAGAAGTGACTAAAAGGCAAATAGAGAAATACTGAGATAATGGAAGTGACTAAAAGGCAAAGAGAGAAATACTGAGATAATGAAGAAGGGATCTCTGGTTGTATAAATTTTTTTATCAAAACTATGATTATGATAAGTAATATATACCCACTAAAGTTTTATTCCCCCATTCCTTAATGTTTTTCTCTATTCATAATGTCTCATTTGAACATTAAGATTATGATATACGAATATATTTGTGTAGAAGCAAACAAAAGGAGAATATATAAATATTGAGATTAAGAAGAAAGGACTTTGGATGTATGAATTTCTAATTAAAATTATGATTGTGATAAGGAATATATACCTACCAAAGTTCCTTCCTCCAAATTTCAATTTTTTTAATCCACATTATCCCTTTTTAAATGGAGAAATATTGAGATAACATAGAATGAATTTTGACGATGTAAATTCTTGATTAGAACTATAATACATGAAAAATAATATATGTAGCGCCTCCTTACCATAGGGTACACACCGGGACGCCCGTGGGCCTTTTCGATACATAACTCACGATAAGGGTGCACTACGAACGAACCCAACTAAAATCCACATGGTATCCAATGAAAGCATTAATATAACAATAATCACTAAACTTTGAAACCAAATATACTTTTCCATTTCATTCTTAGAATCCATAATTACACAATTCTGTCTAAGATTTCTGTCCATACAATACTCAAAAGAAACTAAATAACTCCCAACTAGGTCATCCCCAAAAGGTCCCAGCTGACCAACCTCTGAGCCATAACTTCTCTTGCCAACAAGATTGACAAGGCAGGAAAAGTCCCTCTCTTTGGAGCTAGGAGTCTACTATCTCTGTCCTGAAAAATATTTGCAATGTTGGGTGAGTTTGCGAATTCAGCGAGAAACCATCATCGATGGTCCACCCAACTCATGCATATACAAACAGTTCACAGAATTTCACATAATATAGCACAATAATATATTCGAAAATATCACATGCATCCTCATTTCACAAGATAAGGCATTTCGCCTTTCACACAGTTCACATTCAATCATTTGTATATGCAATGTACATGTGACACTTTCCATTTTATTATGGTGTTGTGATCGTGTGCCTGAACTGTCCCAGTGACGGGCACATTAACGGTGAGCCTACGGCTCTGAAATACGTTGGGCTTGAATGCCTTGATACGGTGAGCCTGTGGCTCTGAAATACGTTGGCTGCTCCGGTCACAACTGTCATTATCTGATCATGCAATTATGCATGAAATGCATATGTCTCAATTCACATTAGGACCAAATAGTTACAATTTCTACACATAACACTTCAATAACAAGTTCCCGATACTTCGGACATCTTTGGTCCGAAACCAATCACATTCAAACACATAAACCCTCCATTAACTCCGCATGGCATAAGCACATAATTTAAACACACAAAGATTGAGGAACCAACTAGGTTACTCACCAATTAACTTCCGAGCTAATGCCGGGAAGTCTCGGCCACGTCGGAGGATCGATGCTCCACTTGAGCCTCTATAACAATCAGAATACACAAATATTACTATTTGCACAAGTTACAATAGTCAATAATGCACATGCAACGATTTAATTACGTACAATATATGTTTATGACATTCTCGTCACTAGACTCAATTCTTTCCAATCCAATCTCTTTCTCTTTAACGATAGAAACTCATAACCCTCATAAGTCAATTGACTAAGTTCAAAACTCCGAAAGTTAACTCCAAGACATGGGAACTATCTGTATATTGAAATCAAATTCCCTACTCAAATGCCATCTGAATTTGCAAACTTGCGAAATTGATTCAGAATTTTCATTCTTAAAAATCTGCAGTTCTTAGTCTCTACAATGCGATAAATCAAGAACCAATTCAATGGGAATTAAAACTCAAAAATCATCAATTAAAAAGAACCAATTCACTATCGAGAAAAAGGCGCCCTCGTCGCGGCGCAAGGTTGCTCGCTACGGCGAGATCCCTCGCATACGACGCGGCGTATGCCTAGCGCGCACCGCGGCGTGCCTTGCTAACGCTCGCCGCGACGTGCATCTTCGCTCGTCGCAGTGTGCGAAAGGGAAATTGCTCGCCGCGGCGTGCGATGAACACGTCACGACGTGCAATCCTAGAAACACGCCCGAAACCCAGATTTCCTCCTTCTGTCAAATTTTAATCCAACTATTCTCCTTCAAACACTCCCAAAATAACTTAATACACTCAAAACAACTAATCCCTAAACTCAATTCCATCAAATAACCATTATCCCTCAATTATCAAAACAAAACAAGATAAAATTATCAACTCATATCATCCGAAACCTATACATTTCCCATTCATCAAATACTCTAATAAATCATCAAATCAAACTACTTAAAACATAACAAGCAAAAACTTACTTGATTTAAACCTTGAAATTTCTTCAAAATCTCCAACCCTTCCAACTCTAACAACACCCACGATTGTCACCCATTTCCTCACCACTCATCATCTTCTCCAACACAAAGCTTAAGGATAGATTAAGGTGAAGAAGGAAGCAATTAAACAAGAAGAAAATGAAAGAAAGTAAGCAAGAAGGAGATCCACGAAGTAGAAGAAGAAGGATAACAAAGAGGAAGGCCAAATTTTCTTTCAAAAGCAAGAGAGTATCGTGGAAGCAAATTTAAATGATAAGGGTTTTAAACAAAAGAACTTAAGGTGTGTTTGGCAATTCACTTGTCACATGTCCACTTCTTAGGGTCTAAAGTCCAATTCTTATTCAAATTTTTTCCCAATTTTCAATGGCTCTAAGCAATAAATCCAAAAATTATAACTCTAATTTTCCAATGCCATTGGCCAATCAATTTCGGAATCGAAAACCCAATTAATCAGCCTCTAAGCCATTTTTTCGGTCCGGACATAAAACTCCAAAATTTTCAAAAAAATTTCCTAAAAGTCCTCAAAAATATAAAACAAATGATCATACATTCCAATTCCATATTTCAAACCCCTAGAACTCATTTTCATTCAAATTCAATATTCAAAACACAATCTACACAATTATCACAAAATTCCAACATACACAACTATACTAGGAGTATGTCATGCATGCATGTACATTTATATGCTTGCGCAACAATGATCATTTATCAATAAATATAGAGGTTAAATAGCGTATGAACATGCCAAAATATAATTGCACAAGCCTAACCCATTCCAGATTACTACTATACCCATCCCATCGGTGACGGGATGTTACACTAAAAACAAATAATCAAACATCATTGCATTACTGTTTTCACCTATCTTAAAACTATTGATCGTGAATTAACAACAAGCTCTGTCCATCCCAGTTTTCCCTTAAATTGTGTTTGATCAAAACAAGCTCTTTAATTAAACCTAACTGTCAAACAATCTAGAACAAGCTATCTAGATTTAGTTGGACAATCATATTACAATTAGGAAAACAAATCAATACAAGCAACATTCACACAATTTTGGATTATTTAGACTATGTTACGTTATCTCTAATTATTCAATATCATTAGTTGCCATAAATGAATTCAAACACAATGATTACATATCGTATTTAAGCTTCTACTAATGGGTTTACATAAAAACAATAGAGCAATTTGATGGTTCCTACACAACACCTAGTTCAATAAGCACAAAATATTGTAAACAATTCTTAAAGAGGGAAAGAACAATGATACTCAAAGATGATATGTTTAGATGCACTCCTCGGCATGAATTTCACCTCAGAATGGGATTAAAAAAGATTATCCCTTTATTGATTTCTTAAAAGAATAAGTTTTTGCCCTTCACGAAGACCAAAGTTGACTCACCCTTCATTTTCAGTCAAAATGTTTTATTTATATGAAAATTTAGGTTTTTCAGCATATACACAATTTGACACAAGACTACACAACCATATGAGTATATGCATGGTCATGTATTTCCTAGTTTTTACGGAAATTTTTTTCTTCTTATCCAATCCTCACTCTAATCCATCTCATTCTTCTTCTACGAGGATAATTGAGTTTGAACATCAATAGGTTGGCTCAAGGAGTATGATCATTACTCATTTTAGTTTTTATGTTTCCAAATTGTACCTAAAATCAAATATGAACTAAAATATCTTAAGCATTTTACAAAAATAATCACTAATTGTTAAGAAATGAATGTATAAACAATTAAGCATAAATCAATAGTTCTCACTACTCAGGAAGAACTAAAAAATGAGGTAAAAGAATACTTCACTTCCACTCTGGGTACCTCCTCTAATGTAAGCTCATCAATTTCTTTAATAAAAGAGATAATATAAGTTCATTTATTGATATGTGATTAAATGTTGATTCATTTGATATATTACACATAGAAATGCTTAAGATACTCACTTTAGCTTAGATTTGATCTTAGGTACATTTTGGAAGTGAATGAGATAAAGTGACACAAAAGTATGTCGATGGAAGCCTTCTTTTTTAATTTCCATATTATATTGATTCATAGAGCATAATAAAGAGATGATTAAAAGAAGAAAAGGCAAGATAGAATGTCAAATGAAGAAACAAATAAAGGAGAAGTCTCAAGGCATATATTGGCTCGCTTAGGCATGAAAAATTTCTTGCGCCTATGTAGTGCCTTTTATGACAGTGAGAGATCTCTCACAGTCATAAGAGGACCATGCACGACTGTTGGGACCCGATCCGGAGACTAGACCCCAACCGAAAAACGAAGAACGGAAATCAAAAAATGAAAGAATAGTGACGGAACAAATCATACGGATTGCAAAAACCCAAAGTGGGCCAAACATAAGCGAACGAATTGAATCGAATCAAACAAAAGGATCAATTAGACCGAAACAAATGTCTGACATCTGGGAAAAAATATCTTAGAAACTACTATCGCGTTGGAAACCTAGACTAAGACATATCCGAAAATTGGTACAATTTTTTTTCTTTTTCTTATAACCATCTTTATTCAAAACTTATGCAAAACCATACAATTACCCTTTTCTTGGAAAGTGTCCTCAATCCATTTCTCAAAGCGTAATAAAATCCTTATACATTCATATAAATCCAAAATTTATCTTTCAATCAATTCTTATTTTATTTTATTTAGTCCATGCAACCAATTGTTGTCAAAAATTCGGCAGCATAACGGCTGCATTTTCATAAACCCAAACATACAAAGGGTTTTAAAGCTCACTTCTATATATACCAGCTCAATCAAACCACACAACTCCTCGGACTTCCTGTCCGGAATCCAAACTTAATCCAACACACATTGTCCAAATCCAATTTATATTAATTTCTCAATTCAATATACAAATCATAGATCATAATCATACACACATCCCAACCATAACTTAATTCAATACACAATCCCAGAATTCATATACATCATACTCACTATAGACACAATTTCATAAATCACATACATCCTGAAATGACTGCTTGTCATACATTAATGGGAAAATCAAGCCTTATACAAACCGATACAAAAATCCCAAATACATAAAACACAAAACAAACGAAATCGAACACAAGTCTTGACCTTCTTTCATCCGATCTCCTGCTCGAATACCTGGAGATGGGGATGAAAAGGGGGTGAGCTGATAGCTCGTGGATAATATGTTTATAAAATGAACAATAAGCAAAAATCATTTTTCAATACGATTGTCATTTTTAAACATTTCACAGTCAGAAGTTTATCAAAAGCTCATTTTCAAACTGTTTAACTCTTCAAAATCAATCATAAACAATTTCTAAAGTTTCATGGTTGAAGACTCACTTTTCATTTCTCAATTTTCTCAAAATTTTCATAATTCATAATCAATTTCAAAAACATGAATGCAATATATATAAACACAAATCAAAACATATAACATATCAAACAGTTTGGGTCGGTCCAAAACAGAACGTATTGCACATTCCCGCATAGCGGTCCTGTGTAGCCGTGAACGAAATGTACTACACTTTCCCGCATAGCGGTTCAGTGTAGCGGTGACTTATGGGAGTTCGAAAATCAGAGTTCCAGTGCCACTAGCGGGTAGGCGGGAGAAGCCTTTTGAAGAAAAGAGACAGTGCACTAACTCGACTTAAGGGACCTAACCAAACCCACATAACACATAATTCTTGAAAATCGAATTGCCCGAAGGCACATTTCGAAAACTTAATTTTTTCATATTTTCAAATCGTGTCGTATGCGACA
Organism: Erythroxylum foetidum; assembly: GCA_026546835.1. Classification (NCBI taxonomy): domain Eukaryota; kingdom Viridiplantae; phylum Streptophyta; class Magnoliopsida; order Malpighiales; family Erythroxylaceae; genus Erythroxylum; species Erythroxylum foetidum. The sequence goes on from JANZLF010000002.1 coordinate 38,636,018, forward strand.
CATTAACATTCACATAATCACATACTTTCACATAACAATTCACCGAACACATATCATAAAGCAAACCACAATTCATCAATCAATTTCATAACAATTCCAAAATCATATTCGGTTTATAACAATCCATAAACAAAGTATGCAATACTTTTGATAATTGATTGAAATCATTCATAAATAAATAAATGAACAAATGTATTAATGTTCATAAGTAACAAAACTTTCAAGCATAATGAATTCCAAAATTTTTTACCAATTTATCAAATCACTTGAAACAATAAATCTAACCTTTGTAATCAATTTCCATAATTTCAGAAATTTCTTAATTTATCAAAACATTTTAAAACTTGTAACAATTTTCCAAAACATTCGGAAACAGTACAATTCAATACTTCCTTTCTTTATTTTTCAAAAACATAAATAATAATTCTTTTGTAGAAAATTTCACTTCTTAAATTTTTGAAAATTCATAATCAACTTATAATTCGAAAAATAAACATATCACCCACCTCAATTCCTTGCTTGAAGCTTGCCCAATGCTTTAATTTCTCCAAAGCCTTAATTTTTCCTAATTCACAACATAAACCCTAATTGATTTATCATCCAAAATTAAACCAATAATACTAAGCAATCACCAAAATTGAGCTTAAATATCACAAACCCATACCAATCTTAAGCTATCTAACCAAAAACCCATTAAAAACTCAAAGATCAAAATTTATCTCTTACCTCAATTTCCTCCATTTTCGGATTTTTCTTGGTTCCAAAGGAAGCTTTCTCCTTCTTCCACGTTTTCCTCTAGAATCCATGCAAAAATCATGCTAGAAGCCCATGGAATTCGAAACCCTAGCTCTCTCTCTCTTTTCTTTCTTCTTCTCCACCACCGAACCCATCTTCCTTTCTTTCTCTCTTCTTATTTTCTTTTGTTCTTTTCCCCCTTTAAGTTTCGGCCTTGCTCCTCTTAAAAACGACCCTCATCATGCCATGTCATTAAATGAAAGACAATTGACCAAATTGTCCTTCCATAATAGCCTAGAAACTTAAAAGCTTTAGTGATCTTCCACAAATGCCCTTCATGTCTTCTTTACATATGACATCTTTTTACAATATAATTCTAACATTTCAATTCAATTTTAATATAATAAATTTTCCATATGCTCTTACTCAATTTAACATGCTTATTATCCACATTAACATGTTAATTAAGTCCTCAAAATCATAATATTAATCAAAGTCCCAAAATTCATTATATCATGTTTTGTTTAGGTCATTTTTCAAATCATCAATTTGAAGGAATTGCTAAAACTTCCTTATAGAGAATTGTTCCTTATTGTCTCGATTTCATAACGCCACCAAAACCATTTAATTTGGTGCACTACACCAAAAGTTATGCTCCAAACATTTCGGACTTGTCTTATGCTAAAATATTTTTCAGCACTTTATTTCGATCCAAAAATTGACATCCTTAATGACTAAATTGAAACTTAAGTCCTTCACGACATTTGTAACCTTATTTCTCTAGTTTAATCCAAATTAAGAATCACCTCAATTGGATTACTAGAGCAAAAGTTATAGTCAAAATACTTTTAGATTTTTCTAATCCAAGACTACACACTAAACCCAACTTCCATTCAGAAATTGAAAGTCTTAGGGGCTAAATTGAATTTCAACTTCTTCATATGACTTGTAGCCCCATGTCTTTATTTTTTTTTGCCTCAAGAATCACTTCA
>JANZLF010000002.1:38715587-38740482 GCA_026546835.1 Erythroxylum foetidum
TTGCTATATGGTATGAAATTTTTTGCCAAGGGGATGTGGAGTTATGAATTTTGATAGATTGGGTTTCTGTTGAGAATTAAATTGGGTAAGCTGAACCTTTGTCTGAGAATTTGATTTGGTTAGAGATGAAATTGGCTTCTAAGCTTCCCTGAAAGATGTAGCAATTGTTTTGCTCTTTCTATTGATATAAAATTTGGAATTTTTGGTTAAGGGGATGAAAAATTATGATTTTTGTGAAAGTGTTGCACTATTATGGTAAATGTGTGAACTAGGCAGTAGCTTTGAGTGCATTTTTAACAGCCTTAGAGGTATTATTAAATTTCAAGTTCTTCATGAAACTTGTAGGATTTTTCAAGATCATTCCAACGAGACCAAATTTGTGAATTTTGGTTGTGTGTATTAAAAGTTGTGTAGTGTGAATGAAAGGAAGGTAGCTATGCAAAAATGTTTTTTTAAAAAAGGGGGCTTGGCGTGCGAGGCGCTCTCCCATGCAGGCGAGCGATCACCCTTTCGTTCATGTGGGAGAGCGATCGCTGCCCTCAACCAGGCCAGTGGGCGCTCGTCCAGCGCACGCGGGCGTTTCACCCGCGTGCGACCCCCTTTTGTAGCTTCCTTCCTAATCCGAACTCTGTCCAATCTTTTGTGTATAGCTTTTTCATCCAACCTCCGATCGACCTGATTTTCAAAGCATTAGATTTCTAAGAGATTTCTCTATCTTTCCCTACCAAAGTTAGGATTTTTGAGATCTACTGAGAAAGGGTCGATCGGATCTAAGTGAGTAGACCAGTTGGAAAAGTCTGTACATGCTTCTGTATTTTAGAGATATTTCGAGCTATAGAGCTCCAATCGATCTGATTCTTTTTCCTAAGTAAAATAGAGGCATAGATCTACAATTGTTATGAAGAGGTCGGTTTTCAATTTAGCTCTTAAGATGTTCATTTTCTAGAGTGAAGTTATATATAGTGTGTCGGTTTGAATGTGTTTTGGGAATATCTTTTCCGTCCGACATCCAATTGACCTGATTCTCGAGGCATCGGATTTGCGAAATATTTAATTTCACTTATTTATGAAATTGAGAATTTTTAGAGTAGAAATTGACGAGAATTGGTTAGGTCGAAGTGAGGGGATCGGGTAACGATTTTTCCGATCCATGTTTTATTAATAATTGGACCTATAGAGGTCCAAATTGAGCGATTTTGATGTCTATGAGTTTCTAATGTGTAGAGGAAATTTTTGTGACGGGAATTTGTACAATAGTATCGGAATGTCACGAACATGCATTGTACACATCTAAATTGCTACATGTGCATTATTTAATATTTCTGATTGTGCACTTGGTAATGTGTAAATATTTTGAATGTTATAGAGGCACAGTTAGAACGTCATCCCACGGACGTTGCCGAGACTTCCCGGCATTAGCTTGGAAGCTATTTGGTGAGTAATCTAGATAGTTCCTCAATTATAATTTGTTTATATTTTGCACTTATAAAACTGTAGAGAATAACGGTGGGACTATTGCATTTGTCAATGCCTAAAAAGTGGAAAAAAGGTAGGAAGATAGGAAAGATAAAAAAATTTAAGGCAAAAGGAAACAAGAGAGTAAGAAAGAATAAGGGAGGAAAGGATGATCAAAGAGCTGAAGAAGAAGAAGGAGAATATAAGAGCATAGAAAAGATAGTAAGATTGGGATAAAAAAAAGCAGTAAAGGAAACTGAATAAGGTGGTCGAAAAAACCAAAAGTTAGGGGTAGGAAGAGAGGAATCAAACACAAAAGAAGAAGAAGGCTAGAATAATCGAGAACAATTTGTGGAGAACAGGTAAAAATAGTGGGAAAATAAAACAGGAGCAAACTCTATCTAGGAGAAAGTTGCATATGGAACAAGATGCTACTCATAAAGAAGGAAAAAGAGAAGTAAGAGCTTCTCTCTCTGTGAAGCTATGTAGGAAAGTATTGAATTTCTTTTCTTTTAAGAGACAGTCGATAGTTCCTTACTAGAAAATAGTTTCTTTTGTAGGAAAATCAAAAAAATAGGTTTTTAACAATGAATTAGAAGAATTCATAGTAAACACGGGCTGATAAAATAAAAAGAGAAAAGAAAAATAACAAGTAAATCATAAAAAGAGAGATAAAGATGTAATAGTGCTTACAGGCACAATTAGGATCAAAGTTGGGAAGACCCTATCAAAGTTAATATTGGTTTTAGTTTTGGTGCGATATAGTAACATTATTTCATTTTAAAATATAAAAAGAGTTATTTTATAATTTTAAAATAATTTAAGAAGAATAAAACATTATAATTTTCAATTAATAAATACTAATTTAAGAAAATATCAAATAGTATAAATGATTGTTAGCTCTTATCAGTAAATTTAGTTTGGATGTCTTAGATTCTTCTTTTCTTTTCCACGACACCTTATATATATATATATGTATATATATATATAAGAAGTGTTGAGCTTCTTTTCTTTTTAAAAACATTCAACAGATCCATACCATTAATTCTAATACGACCCTCATAGTTAGGACTAATAAGATTCGATAACAAGACCAAGGATTGATATATTGGAATTTGGTTAAATCAATAAAACGATTACAAAAACACAATAATACACATATAAACCGACATAAGTCATAAAAAGAAATGATTGGGAGTGAAAGTTCTTAGGGTTTAGTTTTCATTAGCAAGTTAGATAAGATCATAAGTTTTAAAAGAACCTAAAACAAGAGTTTCTCTAAAGAATTGAAGATAATTTGTCCAACAAGTTTTTGAATAATCAATAATATGATAATATGTCTATTACAATCATAAGACCCTTTCATATGCATAAAAACCTAAAACTAGCATTCAAAAAGGAAATAATTACTTAAAATAACAAAACTCTAATTGATTGAAACATTTTTTCCGACATTTATCCTAGGACACAGTGACACTAGTTTTATTCTAAAGTTTTTGGATAAGTTTGACACCATTTGCAAGTTGAACTCTGACATTAGTTTACTCCTACTTCTCCATTTATAAACCTTGCAAAAGATTAATGCTAGTTTACTTATATGTTTGATGCCATTTATATTCTATAACCTTCTTCCCCTATCTTATTCCTTCACTAGATCAACATTATAGGTTTGAATTTAGTTTTTTAAGGTAGCACATTTTTACCTCTTACATAAATACTAACCTTTAAACTATTAATAATTTATTTGACTTTCTTTGCTCCACTCTACATCAATGGATATCTAATGTCCTTTAATGGATCTTTAGCTTCTTTTGGTACTTTACTTGAGTCTTTCATAAGTTTTCTAACTACCCCGCTTAAGTTGATTATTGATTCTAATCATTTTCTCTCTCCTTAAAATGATTTGTCCTTAAATCAACACCGTTATCTATAAAATCAAAAAACATTTAAAGCTTGAACAACAATGAATATCTTACATCTCCCACTCTTATTGTTAAACTCAGTCCTTTCTCTTTGTGTTTGAATCTTATTTAAGTTCGCTTAAGATGTTTGAATTAGCCTAAGTGTTTCTTCTCCTTTTTCCTTTTAAATTCTTATGCTCACTCTTATAAATTTGGTGTTGAACTTTGTAAAATTACTTAAGTGACAATGGAGTAATGGCAATTGAGTTTCATTTATGGAAAGTGAATATCTATTTTAATATTCATCATATGTAGTTCTCCTGTCTAATTTCCATGGATTCACCAAAAGAATGCATCCCACTTATATAAGAACCACATAACAAAATATTTCATGCTTATACTTCGCAATCAAAAAAAGAAGTGGCACCTACTATGTTACCTAATCTTCCCACTCTTATTAAACTATTGTATAGTTTAGAATGTTTTGTGATTGGCAGGCCTAACTACTCTACCAATTATAAACTAGCAATATTAGCACAACTCTCTCTATCTGTAATCATGTTACATACTTGATCCCTGACGGTACATCTAGTATGGAAAATTTTTTCCTTTTTATCATTGCATCTTCTTTCCTTACATATATGCTCAACGCCCTCCTATCATTGCATCTTCTTTCCTTACATATATGCTCAACGCCCTCCTAGTGACTAGCATCATTCCTTCCTCAAGTCTCACAATACACTCATCATTATTAACATCCTCCAAACTAGGTATATCTCCTTCTGCCTCCTCTTTACTTTTGGATACATACTCTCCACCCTCCTTTATCAATTTCACTTGCTTTTTAGGATACTTTAAAGCTATAGACCCTCTTTATAAGCATTTGAAGTACTTGATATCTTAATTCTTAATTATCGAAGAGGAATCAAAATTAGCCCACCCCCACCCCTTTGTGCTTAATATTTAGGATTTGAAGCTTTGTCTTCTTCTTTACACTATTAGTTGCTTTATAATGAAGAAGATGCACTAGAAATACTAGAACAGTTATAAGGTCTCCTTTTAAGTTGTTTTTCTACTTTTATAGCTATATGCATCCCATCCTCAGGCTTCATATAGTGGTGTAGTTTTATGATATTGACAATTTTTGGGTTCAACCCACAAATAAAATTGGTCAATTGTCATTTCTAATTCTTTTTCCATATTCCTTAGCTATGGTAACTTACATCTCTTTATGGTACTCCTCCATACTCTTAGAAATTTTGGTAGAAATCCTTATAGTAAGAACTTGACAAAAAATATTTTCCCATCACCATCTTCATCTCCTATCATGTTTTGATGGGTAGTCTTTGGAGAATTTGTTAATCCTACCAATCTATAGTATACTCACTAAATCTGCAATAACCAATTTAACATTTTTCTCTTTTGAAAAGATATAGTAATACAAAAATAACTCCATACGCTTCTCTCAGTCCAAGTAGGCATTTGGATTTATCTTCCTTAAAAAATGTGGTATGATAATCTTAATGCTATTTAGTATCCATATAATCTTAATGCTATTTAGTATCCATACTTTCTCCATACCCTCTTTTATAGCCCATACCAATTCTACCCCATCTTTGTTCCCCTATTTTTCCTCCTTTATCACCTTTTAGATTTAGCACTCCTAAGTAGTTGGAAGCACCCTTAACCTCATCATATGCCTTATTCATTCTTCGTAGTAGCTAGAGGTGGATTATGTTGTATTCTAACTATGAAAACTTCATGTTTCTCCAACCTAATCCTCACTTCCCTAGATTATCGAATAAATTGCTCATATTAAATTAACTTGGATGATGTTCATGAAGGACTTATAGTCTAGTCCCACTCTTTCTTCCTTACTTCCTTATCTTTAGACAAATTTCTACTTTGAGTTTGAGTCATAATAAGCAGTACAAAACATTAATAGCATAAATACTTTATCACGTGTTTTTCTCAAAGTTTTACTTTACTTGCAACCTAAATTCTTGAGTGAAGATTCTTTGAAAAATAGATAATCTAACTCAAAGTTAGTTTAAATCTTCCCCCTTTTCAAACAACCCATGAAAAAGTAAATTAAACAAAACAAAATAATGAAAACATTACTAAAATACAAAAAACAAGAAAACTCAAAAATAGGAAATTGAGCTTAATGGAACATAGCTAGATCGTGTAGAAAAGAAGAATAAAAATTAATAAGAATAATTGGACAATAAGTAAGAATAAGATAACTAATGAATAAGATTTTTTATAAACATGTAAAATTAAACAAGAAACAAGAGGGTTTACAAAAACGTAAACAAAGGATTGAATAAACAAAAAGAAGACGACACAAGAATATTGGAAACATAAATAAATAATATAAAAAACAAACCTGAATATAGAAGATAGATCTAATAATAAATTATGATATTACCCTTACTAATAGGACTAATGTGATTCTATATGAACCATGGAGTGATCTATTATAACCAAGTTAAAATAGGAACACGATTATGAAAAGGCAATGAGAAAGATATGAATGGTGATAAGGTAATTAAACCATTCATTAACACAAGAACAATTGTTTTCACTTCTTTTAAGTACAAACTTCAACCACACAAACACAGCACATTCAACAACTTCACGTCGTTGACTTTTTGAAGCTCAAACAATTAACAACACAAACAACTTCACACGTTAGTTAACTCGATTAAGTTCATAAAAAAGACAATCACATCATTTCACAGCTTCACTTCTGGGTTTCCTCGAGCTGAAAAGCCGAGGCAGGTTGAGAACTTGAAAGTCCTGTCTCCTCATTGGCAAACGTCAATAAACTTGAGTCCTTGTCATCAACAAAAATGTCAGTGACTGCGAGGCTGAACAGACGCCCCTTGTATTTGGCACCAGTGATTTTGCTTAGCCGCCGTTTCTGGACGAACGCCGTCACCACCATGTCGTACCCCATCGTATGACCCACGGCACGGAACTTGTGGTCCAACTTGTTTTTCTGCTTCAGCCAAATGAACCAAGTTGTGCTATTGAACCCTATCTCTTCTATGTTTTTGAGAGGCAATAATCCCGTTGGAAGCTCCATCTCCTCCAGGAGCTTCACTGATTTATCCCTGCCGAGTGCGTCCCCGTAGTATATCTCTGCCCCTCTTCTATGGTTTTCTATTTCCTTAGTAGCCATTTCTGGAACTGACTTTGGTTTAACTTCCTTTCACGAATTAATTTATATATATAGCATACCAAGTTCTTGATGGCAAGTCAGCGATGGGACTTCGAATCTTCTAAAAAAATGACAGAATCAACGACACATACGGTCTACGAAATGGGATTTGGATTTGCAGATTTGGAGGTGATCTGCGTGGTTTAATGAAGATCAAGTTGTACAGTCCAAATCTAATACATTCCAGCAAATGCTAAACAAAGCAAGGATCCTGCAATGTGCTTTATTTATTTTCTTTGATCTTATAATATGTTTGCTTTGAGTTTTAAATTATGGAAATAAACGTGAGGTCAACTTGCTCCAAACTTTCGATATTTCTATAGCAACAGAATAAGAAAGAGATATTCTTCTTCGAGGTCCATATCTTTCGGATCTTCTCACGTTTTGTATAGTTAATTAAGTCTTTGGCTGAGGTTTATGAACTGTATATGAAGACTGTCATAAGTCTTCCGTCAAATATTTTATAGTCATATGATTAACTAGTGATCAAATGTATATGTAAGAACAATATAGTGACAATCAAACAGGGAATATAATATCAGCGAGATTCATACTGAGTATTGTTATTATTATTATTATTGTTGATGTTTACACATACGTTTATTACATAACAACACACCATAAAAGAAGTTTTTCTTCTTTAAAACTTCAAATCAATCGTTACTATACATGTAATTGTTTGAAAGTTACGAAGACTACCAAAACAAAATTGGTTCTTTAAGTAGAAGACAATAATTATGTTAAGAAGTAATTACTTTAGTTACTTTAATAATTCAAATCTCTAATTTTCTAATAAGTAATAGGACCTCAACATGGGACCGTGTATGAGTCGGGTTATTCTATAATACATTGCTTATCTTTTTCAAAAATTAGTACTCTCAATTCAAGGATGTACACAAGAATATGTACAACGGCAAAGGATAAATTGAATGATCCACCTTGGAACACGACCTTAACACGGTGACATGTAGGTGCTATGATATAGGTCCTTCTTTTTTTTTTTTCCTAAGTTAGTTCTTGGTCCAATTCTTCTCTAAATTCATTTGTTTTCTTTAAAAAGGCAAAAATAAAACTAGGAGTAAAATATTTTGAGTATCAAATTCTTTAAAATTGTCCAAAATACAAGTGTGATGCTATGAAAACCATGCTAAAAGTAATAAATATTTAGCATACATCAAACTCTCCGATACTTAAGCATTTGCTTGTCTTAAAAACAAGCCAATTTTATCATTCTATCGTTGATAAGAAATAATTCTAGAGAAAATGTCAAATAAAACTATTCAAAATTCTCTATTACTCATCTAATTATAAGTGTTGTCAATATGCTAAGCAACCAACTACTTACTTCGTGATCTTTCAAACTTCAACCTAGATCACAAAATTCAAATTCACGTATAAGATGGACATACATAACATTAACTGCTTCAATTTTCAAATTCAATCCTCTTATTAAATATACATAAATTTAAACAAAACAAGAGCATTAAGAGTTTGTTTGAAAAGTCATTTAGCATTTTTATGTGAGAGTAGACACTTTATCATAAATACTTCTAGTTATTTAGCTAGGTCACTATTTCAAAGTGTACTAACATCACTCTTTAACTTCAAAATTTTTATTAGTATTAAGCTAGTGGAATGAAATTATTTGTACTTATTCATAATTTTATCTTTTTCAAGAAAATGAAAATGCTCAAAAAAAAAGTCACAACTACTTAATACATGCATATTTTACATAAGGAATATTTAAGATTACGTACATTAATAAAAGGAAAGTTGAAAGAAATAAGTGCTCTTTTGTGTAACGTTTGGACTAAAATTAGTAGATTATTATTATATCAACAAATAATGCTGACAAAAAGTATGATTTATATTTCAACATTTCACAAAATATTTAAGTAAATTCATACTTTTATTTCTAGTATTACTTTACTAAAACAACACTTATTGCACCCAAAATAGATGCAAAAAGTAGTATACGAGATAATAATAATAGAGATTTACTTAAATCTTTTATGAAAAATTGTGATAGGAATTGAACTATTGTCTAATGACTAATTATTTTGTACTCTACACTAGCATCTAATGGTTCATGATTGCACAATTGTAACCCTACATAGGCCAATTGAAGGCCAAATTACTAGAATTTACCATAAACTTAATTTTGATACATTTTACTGTAGCATTAGTACTATTTCGAAAATGTTAAAATACTATGTACTACAATATATGATAGAAATGAGGTTTTTTCTTATTTCAAAGACTTATTTGCCAACTCTGAAGGGACTGGCGAGAGTAGAACTAGTCAGAATCGCTTAACTTTGAGTACGGAAGCCATTGACTCTTTGTCCAAACCATTACAACCTGAGGGGGTTTGGAAAGCTCTTAGCTCAATGGGAAGTTATAAATCTCCAAGTCCTGATGGCTTTCAACCTATCTTCCTTAAACAATTTTGGAATACAGTGGGAGGTTCTATTGTTTCCATGATTCAAAAAGCTTTTCTCACTGTTGAAATTGATGGTATTTCAGCTGACACACTGATTGCTTTAATTCCTAAAGAGGTTTCACCAGATTCTGTTAAGAAGTTCCGACCTATCAGTCTGTGTAATGTTACTTATAATTTGGTGACAAAGATCATTGTTAATCGACTGAGACCATTTTTAAATGCTATTGTCCACCCTTTTCAGAGCAAGTTCATTCTAGGTAGAAGTACTATTGATAACATTTTAATGGCCAGGGAAATGATGTTTTCTATGCAACGGTCTAAGAGTAGGGCTGGATCAATGTTGATTAAAATCGATCTTGAAAAGGCCTACGATTGGATTAATTGGAATTTTTTAGAAGGTACGCTAGTTGATTTTGGCTGCCCAACTACAATTATTTCACTTATTATGAATTACATTAGGAAGACCTCACTCACTATTCTTTGGAATGGCGAGCGCATCCCCAGTTTTTGCCCAAAGAGAGGACTTCGACAAGGAGATCCCTTGTCCCCTTATCTCTTTGTCTTGTGTATGGAGAAACTTGGGGCAATGATCAACCAACAAGTTGACGAAAAAACTTGGGCTCCAGTAGCCTGTTGTCGTGGGGGCGTTAAAATTTCTCACATTTTCTTCGTAGATGATGTTATCCTTTGTGCGAAAGCTACCAGCTCCCAAGCTTAACGGATTAATTCTGTTTTACTCAAGTTTAGTGCTACCTTAGGTATGAAGATTAATATGGAAAAATCCAAAGTTTACTTTTTTAACGGTGTTACTCGAGACGTGAAGGATAGGGTGGAGAGTATTTTGGGCATTAAAGCCACTAATACCCTTGGCAAATACCTAGGATTTGATCTCGATGATGGGAAGATGAGAAATAGTAGTTTCAATGACTTGGTGACAAGAATGACTACAAAATTATCTGAGTGGAAGGCTAGCTTGCTGAATATGGCAGGGCGAGTTACTTTAGCAAAATCTACTCTTAATGCGATGCCCAATTATTTGATGCAGGTTGCTTGGCTTCCAAGCCATGTTTGTCATAACATAGACCAAGTAATAAAAAAGTTTGTTTGGAATAGTACTAATAGCCGACGTGAGATCCATTTAATCTCTTGGGATATAGTGACTAAACCGAAATCTACAGGTGGATTGGGTCTTCACCAGAGTCGGATGATGAACACTGCACTTCTTGGAAAGTTACTTTGGACAGCTCATGAACAACCTAATAAAAACTGGGTTTCTCTTATTTGTGCCAAGTATGGTAAAGAGCAGACCTTTCTTGAGTGGGAAAAGAAGGCAAATTGCTCAAAGGTTTGGTTAGACATTATTAGAGTCCGAGATGAGCTCGGAAACAGTTACAAGTACATAATTGGTCTTGGATTTTTAGTGTCTATTTGGCATGATAATTGGTTGGGTCAAGGACCTTTGATTAATTGGCTGGATCTAGTTGAGGAGGACGATTGGGACTTGATGATATTTGATATATTAGATGATACTGGTGCCTGGAATTTTCTTCATCTTCGTACCGAAATTCCCGATGCAATTCGTAGTGAGTTTTCTCAGATCTGTCAACCTATTACATTCGTGGGAGAGGATAAACTCATTTGGGGCCCCTCTTCTTCTGGTCGGTATATAATGAAATCTGGTTTTCAGTTGCTAGCGTTGACAGATGACGATGAAGACCAAGAACAGTGGCAATGGATTTGGCATGTGTGTGGTCTAGAAAAGATTAAACTCTTGTGTTGACTGATTTGGCATAAGAGGGTTCTTACTCAGCAATGACGTTTTTATATCGGTTTGTCTCCCATTTAGGGGTGTAAACGATGTGGTATGTGTAATATCTCATCACCGATGGGAAGGGTAAAATAGTAATTTGGAACGAGTTATGAGTGTTTAGAATTGTCTTGGTATGTTCATGCATACTTATACTTGTAAATAGTGACTTTTGCACATGTAAATGACTGTACATGTATGCATGACATTTTTTTCGGTATATTTGATCATAAATGTGGCTATCATGAAAAGTGTGAGATTGTGTTTGAAAAATTAATTGAAAATGGTCTTTGAGGTTTTAAAAAAATTGTTAGTGAATTTTAGTAAAATTTTTTGTTAAATTTCAGAGGACTTTTTCAGACTAGAAAAAATACCAAGTGGCAACCTGCGTATTGTCCCGGTAGAAAAAATGAATGTCCAATAGCACTGAAAATTTAGATATATGATTTTAGGATTTATAAGTTTGAGCCATTGAAATTTGGAGAAAAATTGGAGTAGAAATTAGAATTTAATTGGAAAGAAACTAGGTGGGCCTTTTAGAAGGTGACATGTGGCAAGTGACACTTGTCACTTGCCTAGCATGCCACCAAGATGGTATTTAAGTCGTAAAAATCCTCTTTTCTACTCATTCTCGATGTTTCTTCTTGGCTAAAGTGTATTTGGTGGTTAACAGTGTTGGGACCCGATCTCGGGACCGAACCCCAACCGGAAAATAAAGGACGAAAAACGGAGAACAAAGCGGAAAACAAATCAGATCGGAAGTCATAAGTGGAAGTGTCGAAAGCGAATCGACGGAATCGAATTCAAATTGAATCGAACAAATCGGATAACAAAATGCGGAACAAAGGAATCGAAAGCAAAACGAATATCCGACATTCGCAAACAAAAGCTTTAGAAAAAGAGTCGCGTTGCACTGGAAACCCTAAGACTAATCCGAAATCGGTATAATTTTTTTTCTTTCTTTTCTTTTTCAGAATATTCATTCCTTTTTCTCTTCATTCAATCTTATTTTGGAAATTCATCCATTTTAATCTCAAGTTCCTTTGCCAAAATTTTCCATAACCTCAAATTACTTGACTTCTCGAAATCAAGTATATCTTAATCTTATATTCAATTCTAAAGGTTCTGATACGCTTACACAAATCCCAAAAATACATCTATATTTATTAAAACTGATTTGCCCGTTAACAAAAATCGGGCAGCATAACAGCTGTAATTGTAACAACCCAAAAATATGCAAATAGCAAAACGCACTTCTAATATTCCAAAACATAACACCAATTTCTCGGACCTTCCGTCCGGAACCCAAACCACAATCATATTTAATCTCAATCACATTCACAATCATATATACTAACCACAATTTACTTACATAATCCAATTCCATAATTATACACAACTCAATTCAATACATGATCTCGTATTTTGCCTCAATAAGGAGTTGTGATAAAATAGGAAGGTATTGAATTCGTTAAGTCTCACAGCCTCCATTTGCTTTAAATGCAAGCTATTAGGGTCTAGATACCTTTGTTCCTATATTGATCTCGTATTTTCCATCTATACTTTAGTCTTTCAGTAGTGTAGGGAATCATTCTCGAATGAAACTCTTTAACCTTTTCTTTGACTAGTTTCAATTTCCTTACAAGGTGGAATGTCTTACAACTTTGTACATTAACCTCCCAAACAGTCTAGACCATATTCAAGAATTAAAAACAAACTTAAGGGGATCTTGAAACAAGTAAACTTTCCAAAAAATTTTGAAAAAGGTAAAAAATCATTTTAAAAATATTTGGAATATAAATCTTTTTATCTTTTATATGGTAATCCAACTTTAAAATTTTTCCTTAGATTGTAAGTCACTTTATTTTACATGAGATATTTTAGATATTAATAAATTTATCTCACACAATGTGAAAATGTGTACTTAGATTATAAATCACTTTAACATAAATACTGGCATAGATTGCAATCATTTAAACAATTTTCACAATAAAATAAAATATTTTAATTGATTTTATCTAGTATAAATATAATGTAAAATTTCTAAATTCAAAATAAGAAATTTTATGTTTATTTGATTAATTTAAGTTGTTTTTAATTTATTGGAATTAATAAATATTTTATATGAGAATATAAATAAATTTAAAATAAGTGAAAATGAAAATTTTTAAATATTTTTATTTGGATTATAAATTTCTAATCTAAAATACAAAATAAGTTATCTTATACAATTTTGCTTGATTGTTAAACAACAACCTTATTTATCCTTTCAAGTGATTTCAACTGAAATCGAAATTTAATAAAAAAAAGAAGAATGCCTAGAGTGAGAAAGTTCTACTTCTTGCTAACCCTCCTTCTCAGTCTCTTCGCATCTCCGATAGAATTTATAAATATTTCTAGCTTCTCCTCGCCTCCTGGTTATTCTTGTTCTTTACTTGCATTTCCTTTCTTTTAATTTTCCTTTGCTTCCTTATTATACCCCTTTACCACCTTCTCCAGTGAATTTTGGGTTTGTAATCCAGTAGATTATGTGTCATCTAACACCCATTATTTATCCAATATCTTAACCTTGAAAGTCCTATTGTTCTTTCTCTTTACAAGACATAGACACAAAATTTGAACATTGTCCTTAAAAAGTCTGATCCCCACCTAAGTTCCTCATGATCATCTAGTTTGCCCACGTTAAAACCTCACGCCAATCCAATTTTGGACAAAATAATCATAGTAATTACTGAATGGTAGACCAAATTGAGCTGCAGAATTAACATTAGAAAAAGAGGTGATGAATATTTTTAGGTCCCATTCCATATAACACACATAGGCCATCTAGGTAACCATGTGATATGTCCTTAATTAGTATCTAGTCTTAGTTTAACAGCTAATCAAGCAATGAAAGATGCCTTAGGGACTAGCAATTCTTTTGGGGACTTAGGGTATAAGGAGCAATAGGCAAGAGGTGTTATTAAACACCTTGGATGGGTGATGGGTCTGGTATCTAGATTATGTTGTCCTCCGCCATTGGACTTGGACGATAATTAAGATAGAAAGTTTTGACTAAATCCTCTAACTGGAGGACTATTCCAAATAAATGCAAATTAAAAGTATATTTTTATTTAAAAATAAATGCAAATTAAAAGTATATTTTTTATTTTTGTTATTTTTATAATTGAGATAATTAAGTTAATTTGAATAATTGAGTCACGATTACATGTCCCAATTTTTGTGTAGGTAAAGTATTCAAGATTTTTCTTCAACCTATCAGCCATTGGGTCTTAACAAGTTACAAATGAAGTTATTTATTTGTACATTTACATGAGAATTGTTACTTCAAACTAAGACTGCCTACATCGTTAAAACCAAATTAGTTTCTTTAAACTTAGAAGTTTTGACTAATTTAAGTTATCATTAAATTTTAAATTTTACAATGTTTAGTTTAAACTATAAAATAGCTTTATGTGACCATGAGGTGATGTAACCTAATTAGTGAAAATATTTATTTTTAAAATTATTTCAAAACTTATTTATACACTTGAATCTTTTAATTATTATAATAAATACGTAATAGTTATCTCTTCATATTAAAATATCAAAACCTAAACTACCATAACCACCCAAAACATAACAGTTAAATTAAATGTTTACGTGAAATTACTTCATTCAACTTTCGTCAATGTTATGGAGTTTGCAGATACCACAAGTCATTAATGAAATGGGAATACTAGTCACTGAATTCGATAAGGAGAATAGCTTGTATGGCTCCCAAAGAACAAGAAGGATAGTCAAAAACAATATTCTATTACGTCATCATTCTTGGATGGAATGTCGACACCCACATGACCTCCACATGCAAGAAAGCCCAAATGGTGCCTTCACTTTGTCGATATATTGAAGCGGAACACTGGCGTGGAAGTGACACAAGCATTGGGGTGAGACCCTTGAAAGTTCAAACTCTTCCTTGCCGACAACTTCCAATGAGCCCCCAGTAAATGACCATTTCACTTTCAGCAAGCAATCATAAGATTTTGTGCAGATGGTGTAGTCTGTAAGATTATATACGTCATCCATCCTTTTTTAAGTTTAGCATTTGAGGTTGAAAACATCAACCTCCATTTGAAGAAAGTTGAAGGACTCCACTCCACCTGTAACTTCTTCAACATGTGTCATCAAAAACATCCAACTCGTGGCAAATGCAGCTTTTTTTTACTTTGGTATGGTACGTTGCTCTTGCTGATTACAGCTTCATTGCATGGTTTAGACCACTTGAGATCCTCTGTCCCAATAAGTCTGTACCCTGTGTCTTTTGCATCCAAGCCTTTCATTGATTTCATTGATTGTCAATGAAAGGCTCGGATGCAAAAGACACAGGGGGTACAAGCTTATTGGAGACAGCCCGGTTTAGACTAGGAGTGAGGTACGTCAGGATGTTGATTTTTTAGGTATTACACATTACAAGAAAAATAAAATTTAATGACAAAAATTACCGACAAAATTTATATACATTTTATCAGTAAGCTTATTTAGCGACAAAATTATTGGCAGAAAAAATCGTCAAAAAAATGATCATCAATAAATTTATCAACGGAAATTTTATATATCATTAGTAAATTTACCGATAGAATTAGAAATTTTATATATCATTAGTAAATTTATCGATGAAATTATCGACGGTATAAACTAACCGTCGGTATATTTTATTTGATCGGTAAATTTACCAAGTGAGAAGATTTTTTGTCAAAAAATTACCAACAGATTTGGTTATTCTGTCGGTAATTACCAACGGAATTTTTTCCGTCAGTAAATTCAATTTATTTTACTCACAAAATTTTTTTCCGTTCATAAATTTCTGAAAACTATTTTTTAAAATTTACTATAAAGTGTTTAGTTTCTCTAGAAGTCATCATGGAGAGAACTTCACTACTTCAAGTAAAAGAATTGAAATAATAAAATTTATACTAAAAAATTAAAATCATTTTTTCAAAAAACAAACATTTCATCAAACACCTTAAATACATCAAAAATTTATTCCAACATTACAACTAAAATCACGTCTTGTCCTTTTTATTATTAACATTTATATCTTAAAGTTGTTTTTAAATCACAAAATACACAAACAAACGAAAGTAATAAATACTCAAATTAACTTTCATCCAATATACGAAAAAACATATAACAATAGTTGCAAAAATACCTTTACTGAAGGACACGATGATAATGGCCGGAGAAGACAACATCAACGAGCAGAAAAGGAATCCACAACAGAGAAATGGGCTTCAAGAAAACTAAAAAAAATTATTTCGCTAATAATTTCTGCTTTTTTATCAACGGATATCGTATACATTAAAAATAACTAAATTTAAGTTTATGGGTCAAAAATTGCCACCTCTAAAAATAGGACTCTTTTTTTTTACCCCAAGTAAACGTTATCTTTTATAGTATTATGCATTTTTATCCATAATAGAATTTATGACTGACTTTTGATTCTCTGAATTAACATTTTAAATAAAAATAAAATTGGTTTAAACCATTTATTTAGATCATTTTAAAAAACTAAATACACATATTTCTCAAAAAAAAATGCACATAAAAAAGTTCAATAGTTTCGACCGACTTAACCGTAAAAATCTTAAATTTCCTAGCAAGCTAGGATACATATATGGGAACATTTCCAAAGAAAGAAGCAGTACAAATGTTGTTTTGCAATATCTACTGTTGACGAGGATAAGATCTAAATTGGGTGTGCTGGAGGTCGTTTGAGGAACGTCAGGAATCAGGACACGATCACTAGATTCTTTGCGACATCTGATACACCCTATCCCTCCACGTTCCGAATGTGCAGCCCCAATTTAAGGGCAAGGCATGACATGTCCACTGCTCCTCTTCCACCACTCTTGACTCTCCGGCCCCCAAATCGTAGGATAACTGTCCTTTAGGTAGCTGCCCCACATGACCACGGCGTGCTCCTGCTCCCGCGGCTCCTGCTCTTGCATTAATAAGCCAAAAAGCTTGTTGTCAATTTTGAATTTCTCCGAACCTCGATCTGCTTTATCTTCACAGTTGCAAAATAGTGCTTTTTATAGTTGGTTGAGCCATATCCAAATCACTAATTGTACCCTTCCCTTTTCCATTCACTCCTTCGGATCATGAATCCTTAAGAACTTGATGATAATTACCTTGAAACCATCAATGGATATGATTAAGTGATCTATCAATTAGATCACTTAATCACAATTGTTGTCTTCGAATGAAATTCTATAAATTATCAATCGATTTACATCCTCCCTTACCTTCTTGCTATCAAGTACTTTAATGATTCTGAAGGACGTTGCTTGCTTAATCTTTAGATCAAGTCACAAACATGTGATTAGATAATACTAAAGAGTTGATCAATTGAGATAAGAATACTATAAATATCCCTATTTTCAAAAAAAAAAAAACAAAAGAACTATAAATATCCCTTGGTCACGGAGAAGTCCCATCAAGGAAAAGTATATTAGTTTTCCGAGATGATCTGTGGTCAAATTCTAGGGGTCACCACTCTTCAAACTGGCCATGAAGTCTTAGTAGTAATAATGTGCTAGAGATGTCTACTTCGGTGGCAATCATTCTAGACCAACAGCTTATATTGACCACATAAAAACCGTGTTTTATTGCTAGCTATATCCCCCCTCCCTGTCTATCCAACTACAACTAGCCCATCATTTCTGAATAGAAGGCAAAGCAATGATTTCTTGCTCATAAGCTAGAGATGTGTCCCTAAAGAAACTCAGTGGTATTGCTTTTATATGATGGTCATGGTCATTGATTATAGGCCCCCCTTCGTGATCCGCCAATTTCACGTCCCTACATATAAAAGGAATTGACCACAGGTGAATTAAGAGATACTCGCATGATCTGGAGGAATGACAGCGAGCACGCCTATTAAATTAGGTCCCATATTGGACTCTAGATTTTGTAGTAATAGATCCTACACCGATGTTAGCTGGTCTCCTCTCCTATGATGAAAGATCACGAAAGAACTCCTAAGTCTAGTTATTGGAGTTGCTAAGGGTTGTGATGACTTGAATTGAATGAAAGATGGTCGAGCAATGTTTTGGGACCATTTTACTAGCATTCAAATAAGATCATGGCATAGCTGAGGGAGGATGTATAATTACAAAACTACAGTACTTAAGCATTCGTCCCCACAGGTTACAGTAAATTGTTAATATCTTCTGCTCAGTTATACTCATGCTCTAAATCCAATTAGGTATATGACAAGTAGGAGTGGCCTGAGTGGTCAAAGCTTCTCGCTTAAGGCTCTCCCTTTCAGGAGGTTTTGAGTTCGAGTCATAATAACGGAGGAGAAATAGACATTATTCCTATTGATAATCCTCTAGCCCCTTGGGCACAGCTTCTTAATCGGATCAATTACAGACGTCTCGTTTTTAGCGACAGTGTGGGAGTTGGAGCTACTAGAAAACTTGGGGGCTGATGGGAACCTGATGCTGAGCAAAAGGGAGGCTATCGATTAATCATCAGCTGAACAATCAAGTATGTGAAAACTCCTTGTGCGTAGACGTATACAGGCGATGTAGGAACCTGAGGGATCTTGGGGTTTCCAGATTTACTCCCTCTAAGACTCTTGAGGTGGAATCTTAAGAGATTAGGATTAGTCCGACTAAACTGGGATACCTAATGTAATAAAAAAATAGGTATATTCTTATTGTATCAGAAAAGGCAAAATGGGTTAAGGCGACCAATAGCGAATCACTATTCATTCGTACGATTTCTGTTGTTTGTAAATTGTCTTTTTTGGGAATAGCAAAGAATCATTTCTGCTGATGACAAGTGGAAGCTAGCTAGTTGATCCAATTCGATAAGGACAACCTTCATGTTCAAATTTTTTTGATCTAGTCGAAAACTTGGTCAAACTTTGAGTGATTTCAACGGATTTATGAGTGACTAATCAGTGGTTTTGATATAGAAGTCATCAAATTGGACTTCTACAGGGGCAAGTAATGCTTAACCAACAAGGATATATACCAAAAGAAAATATCCACAACACATCGTGATAATGATCTTTGCTTAATTTCAATACACTTATTTAGGGTTTTAGAAACCATTAATGGCAGGTTGATTCCTAAGGATGTCTTTGTCTTTGCCTAGAAGAGTTTGGTTTTCTTTTTCAATACTACCACGAAGGACAGGTGCCATAGTTTTTCCAAGATATGCTCAAATTGGAAAGTGACTGACATGATCCTTATCTACTGAAAGCTCCCCCTTACCTTTAATTAATAATCTGTTATCACCCCACCAACATTGTCTGCTAAAATTCGGTATAAATGCTCTACTCCATTATAATTAGCTATATTACAATGATGTATGAACTAGAAAGCACACAAATTTACTGCACAACCCTTTTAATTATGTACCATAGAAAAGCACTTCTAACTTATTGGAGAAGGTTACTTTTCCATGGGTTAATATAAAATACATACCATAACGTAGCATCCTGTTCAAAATAATAAAGATATATGATTAATTGATACAGAACAAGGTAATATTCTTTAAAAAAAAAACAAACAATACTCATCTTTTTATCATGAATCATCGGACCTCATGTTCCACTCGATGATACATATGCTTCGAACCTTAGCTGGGTAAAAATCTTCGTTCCTCTGATATTTAGCAGTACTGTTATACCGAACCGAACTAATTAAGCACTTCCCAACAAGATAACTGGTGCATTGAACTCAGCATTAATGATCAACAGATGAGAGCCAAAGTACTATTCAAGTCCCTAAAGTTTAAAATGAATTTGCATTCCATGTCATTCTTGTCCAATCAAAACCCGTAGGTGGCCTACAAAGATCACGATATATCACCGATGCCCTAAATAGTTTCGCCTACACACTCATTCTGTAAGTGTAATTATCAAGACTTAGAAGACGACTTTATCTCCTTAGGTTTTGCACTTTTGATTGCGATGCCTTTCAAGATAGTGAAAGTACTAGGATCTTAGGAACCTATGTCTACAAGTAATGATGACGGATTCGTGATGACTCATAGTACTTTCGCGATCTTGGAAACTGTTGATAGTAGCTACCATATTCTTACTTTTCCAAAAGCAAACCAGATTGTCAAAGATACGATTGATTGCTCCTATAAAACACAATATTATGGATATTATTCTTGGGTTACATCTACTTGCACAGAAAATTGATGCATCATGTACGCCAACTTATAAAAAAATGGTAGTATTGATCATGTGTTTTAACTTGGGACAATCTTCTCAAAGATACTTGCGATAAATTACGTGAAATGAAAGCTCAGTGCATATCAAAGAATGTTAAGAGACACTAGTTTCAAAGACAACTACGAAAACGCAACTTCATGTCATTAATAATACTCAACATGTAGTGTATTAGCTAGGTAATTGAAAGGAACATACTTAGCTAAGAAAACAATAGTTGCTTAGAGTTTCATACGGTACAATGGAATTATTCTACTCGTGATTGTTTAAGGGTTTAATGAGAATAATGATGTTATCTTATTAAATACAAGTACGTGCACGTTAATGCCGCTCTGTCAACTTCATTGATAGAGAACGCAAAACCTCTTATCCTTTATGAGAGTTCAAATTCTAAAAGGGTCTTTACATCTTCGACGACTAACAACAGTTCAATCAAATTATTAGCCTAAGCTATCAACGCCCAAGAAGTTGTGGTGCTTGGAGTTGGCTATACCCATGATAATATTCAAAAGGGGAGCCAT
Organism: Erythroxylum foetidum; assembly: GCA_026546835.1. NCBI lineage: Eukaryota > Viridiplantae > Streptophyta > Magnoliopsida > Malpighiales > Erythroxylaceae > Erythroxylum > Erythroxylum foetidum. The sequence goes on from JANZLF010000002.1 coordinate 38,736,173, forward strand.
TGTCTACTCAGTCCATAAACTAGTCGAGTAATAAACAAAATACACTTCACAATGTGTCAATGCTCATAGAAATGTTCTAAAAATCGAACTGAAAGTTAAATCAGTAAGATAAAAAATTTAAAGTTTAAAAGATTCAACTGATATTAAGCTGTCATAAAATTGGCTAAAAATTAAATTTAATAAAAAATTTAATATAATAAAAAGAACTTATTAAAAAAATAATTGATATATTTTGGTTTATAAGAACTTATTAATTTACTAAAATTGTCCAATTAATTAATAAATTAATCATTTTTAATAATAAGAGTTATTAAAGTAAATCAAACCGGAAAGTTAAAAACCGAATTGAGAAGCTAGAAATTTTAAATTTTTAATAATTGAATTGACCAAATTAGTTAGGTTTTTTAATCATCCGTAAATAACATCAATGTTAGATCTTTTGGTTCTTATTGAAAAATGGAAAATTTTTATTAAAATAATATGTAGTATCATTATTTTTTAAAAATTATATACTTTAATTAATAATTTATATAATGCTATGAAATTATCAACATACATTAAAATTGAAGACAATTTTACACTTAAAATTAAATATATTTATCTCAATAATAAAAATTAAAGTTTGATAATAAAATAACTTATAAATATATTTTATTTTATTATTAAATTATTGAGACAACATATTTAAATTGAATTATAGGGGAACGCTTAGAAAATACAAATAGTACAAAATTCTAAATTGAAATTAATCGTAAAAAAGAGTTTACTAGCTATCACCTAATTTTTTAGAACAAATCTTTTGTTTCGATTAACCAGTTTTTATTTTATATTTTATTCTATAAAATTTTATACGTATATTTATATATAATCTATACAAATGTGTGGATAAAATTAAGTGACATAACATCCTAACGAAAACAATTATGCTCCAACTCCTAATTAATCTTCTATCACGTATAATGGTTCAATTAAGCTAAGTAGTGGTGTAGAAAGTTTTGTCTACGTTCAAATCACATGAGGATTTTTTTTTCCTCTCGTTTCTTTATCCTTTTTCCCACAGAATATAATCAGATGGTTGTTGAAAATTCGACGGTGAGAAGAAAATGGATGCAAAAAACACTAATTAATGCTGCCGTACATGTGGATGAGTGAAAATCTTTGTCCTTAAAATGTATCATTGTCTTCTTGACTGAGTTTCATTATTGATCTGACATGTATTCAACCATTTGTTTAATTGCTTTGGTCTATGAAAGGTCAGTAGTGCTTAGTGACATTTCTCTCACGCTTTTGCCCGTCCTAGTCATGCCCTATTCTTGCTGTCCTACTTTGCCATAGCTGATTAACTTCTGTTCATGGATTGCCTTCATTGCATTCTGTTCATACGTTGCATTCTCTATTCCAAAATAACTATGATCTAACCCTATTTTACATTTAATACAATATTATTTTATAAGCTTTGATATAATTTTTACTACAAAATAAAATAATATCGTATCAAACATAAAATAAGGTTGAGTAATATTTGAACCTTATCTAATGCCTTCTTGCACTTATAATATTTAAAAAGTATAGTACAATAGTTTAAATAAATTTGTCAAACATTTAGTTAATTTTCTGAATTGAGAGAATTATTTTAGTATTTAAATTCTATTTTTAAGATTTTTTATTTTTAATAAAGATGTCATTTAATGTTTAATAATCTCCTCAAAGAAAATGGTAGATTACAATTCATAATGTTTGAGACATAAAAGTGGGTGATAAAATAATTCTTAATATGAAAGACTAGAATAGTTTATTACCACTCTTGTAGTTGGTATCAACTATAATATGAGGTTTTCTTTAGGTGACATGATGTGTCCTTAGTCTATGAAGTATATATTATACTTACAGCTGGAATACAAAAGGATACCCTAATTGTAAAGTTCTTCTAATTAACAAATTAAATCATAATTTATCTTTTTCAACTGGTAAAAATGAAGGATATATACTAAAAATTAATCTCTTATTTAGTTCCTTAGATATATAGTCATTTAATGTAGAAAATAAATAAAGCTTACTATTAAAAATTGGTTAATGATTTAAAATAAAGAATAGTGTGTATTATCAATTTAAGCAGTCATCTTCTGCCTTTTTATTTTTATTGTTTTCCCTCACATCTGCTACATCTAACATAATGAGAAGTATTATTACCTTGGTTTTCTTTAATAAGCAGATGATTATATGTATTTATTGGTATAGGAACAAATTATTAAACTCTATACTCTTTGATGTGACTAGTTTTATTGATAATTCTAGTTTTTTTGTCACTTATTAAGAAATCTAGTTCGATTACACATAAGCTTATTATCGATTGCAGAAAGAATCAACTTAATTAGCCAAAATTTGATAATGTGATTTAAATTCATATTGATTGTTGGTTATGATAATATGAATTAAGGGATGTTTCACCAAAAATTAGCTCACATTTATTCAAGACAACACGACAATTATTCAATCTAGTTTGAAATTAGCTCACATTTATTCAAGACAACATGAACATTATTTACCACTTCAATTGAATAGGGAGCCCAAGATTTTTAAATAGGGAGCCTAAGATTTTTAAAGGGAGTGAACTCTTAAAACTTGTAATAATTGTCACATTTAGCAAAAGTCAAGAAGCTATTTTTTTTCATATTAATTGAAAGATTATATAGAGATTCAAACTTAATGTTCGCTGATGTCAAAAATTTAATCAATTTAAGATATTTATGAGAAAACATTAATAAATCATTCACGAATGATAAAATAGGCAAATCATTTATAAAATATCTAGAGTGACATTTGAAACCACTTGAATTGAAAATAGTATTTTTAAACATCAACCAAAAAAATTTCCTAACTAAGCACAAATAAATATGGGACAAAGGGTCCCTTTAATAAAGTCCTTTTCCTCAAAAAAAAAATCTTGATATTAGTGATATCTGCATTATTAACCAAAGACCTTTCCTAATGGTATAACTATTAGAAGTATAAATAAAGGTGACTTTTATATTCAAGGAGAAAAGGTGAATTAGCAGTCTAATTAAATGAACCAATTGATAACTTGAAAATAAAGGCGGAATGATACATTTTGAGGGCTCCCAAGTAAATAAAGTATGATAATTGTTACTCAAAGAAGTATTAAAGGAGTAATAACTCTTGCCAAGAAAGAAAGGAATAAAGTTGATGTTGATAGGCCTTATTATGATTTCCAAAAATACCTATAAGAAAAGGTTAAAAGGCAAATTATGATCCTTTATAACATTTTATTTGAAGTGGCAATTAAAATCCTTATATTCCAAGCCACAATAGTGATTTGGAGGGAAAGGGTCTAGGAAAAGAGTCTTTCTTGTGAATATGCCAGGCACTTTGCCTCTTCTTCTTACCAGTAAATGCAACTTTTATGAAATTCTGATTATATGGATTGAGTGCTATAAAGGTGCTAGAGACCTTTAAATTTGAGCTAATTTGATATATATCCTTAAGTAGGAACATCTCTAAAATATCACCCTTATTTGAAGGCTAAATCATATCAACAACACAATATGCAAAAGGTGTAAGAAGAATGGAATCACCCATCTCTTTAAGGGAAATCATGGATTCAGGAGAACCATAACTTTTAAGGAGTAGGGAGCTACCACTGAACTTAACATGATGACTTTTAAAATAACTTACCATTTGGATTTTAACAATTTTGTTTTATTTTCCTAAAATTTTCTAACGATAAGGAACACTGATTTTTCCTAAAGACAATTTTTCATTTTTTGCCATCTTATATATTTTGATAGTATCAATGAACTCTTTCTTAGGGCTAACCTTAATAAATAATCTGGCATATCCTATTATTTTATTAAGATAGTAACTTCTTCCATGCAAATAGAAGTTTCAGTAGCACTAGTGAGATGGTTCAATCCATTTACATTCTAGAGTTCCAACATAATGCTGTGAAAATTTATCCATATAAAGGAAAAGGATAGATTAAATCTATCTAATTCAACTCCAAGGTACTACATGTTTAAGAAAATCAGCTTCCCGTAAATATGTTAAAGACCGAATTTAAGAATCATATGTAAACCATAACTAGAGTTAAAAAGTAAGAGATCATATTCATTAATGAATACTTCTTTTAAGCTGAACTTAGCTCCAACCTAAGATGTCTATTTGTTAATCAATGGAAAGAGTGGCCTCTTATCTAGTAAAAAAATTACCAACTATTCCCTCTGTTTCATAATAAGAGTCGTTTTAGATACATTTTAATTATTCAAAATAAGTGTCATTCTTGACTTTGTATG
>JANZLF010000002.1:38758615-38775429 GCA_026546835.1 Erythroxylum foetidum
ATTTGTGTTGGATGCCGCGGTATAACCCGCAAACACACGCTGGGTGGGAAATGCTAGCCTAGGTGTGGGGTCCAACACATTATATGTGCATTTTATTATCCACATGGTAACAAAACTACACCATTACATACCTATGGCCTTTTAATATAATAACACTAGCAATTGTCTATGATATATGAGGGAGATACTAGTCTTACTTTTATTTCTCTTATTGTTTGTTTACTTTCATTACCTTTGTATAATATGTACATTAATGACAATAGACATCTTAATAATGGAGGCAGAACTTATTATATTTTTGATACCCAGACTTATTAATTTCATTATGAATTTTTCAATAGGAAGAAATTATTGGAGTTTATTTTCACTTTGATAGAATGTTGATTTGGATAATCCATTCTAAGCTTAATTATCTATATGATTTAAATTTTTAGGTAAGTAGTCTTGTGTTTTAGTGATTAGGTTTAATTTATTTTGCTTTATGAATTTAGAGAATGGATATTTGATTTGCATCATAATACTTTTTTATAACTTGTATATGCATGAGTGAATGTGACATCTTTTGAGCATTTTCATTATATGCATATATATAAGCCTGAAAAATTGTGAATAATTAGTAATTGAATAATTTCACTTTACTAGCTTTATACCAAGAAAAATAATTAAAGTTAAAGGGTAGGGCTAGTACCTATTTGGGATCATAGCTTAGTTGAGTAATTGAGAGTATTATGACAAGGTGTTTACTCTCAAATAAAAATGATAAGTGACTTTTATAATAAGCTTTTGAATGTTCTTGTATTGTCTAAATTTATGTTTTGCTTTATTGTAATAAGAGATATAAACATGTTTAGTAGTTGAAATATTTTTCTCATATATGCTCATTTTATACATATAATTGATTAATACACATTGATTTCGATCCATTTTTAACACCTTTTTCAATAGTGGGGCTTAACATAAGCACTATAGATTAGGAAATAACTTTAGCTTATATGGTTGATAAACTCACAACTGGTTCTTTTTATGACCAAGTTATAACTTGTGTAAAAAACATAAGTTAATATACTTCTTTTGTCTTCCAAATGTCCAACATAATCATTATCAATTTAAGCAATAACTTTATCATCTCCTGCCTTCTTATAGAAAATTCAAACTTCAATTATTTCCTTTAAATATCGAACACCTTTATTTTCAATTTTAAATGAAGCTTAATAGGATTCTCCATATACATATTAATAAGACTTACACAAACACAAATCTAGCCAAGTAACTGTAAACTATATGAGACTACAGACAATTTATTTAAAATAAGCCTTGTTCACTTAACTCCCTCTTCATATTTAATAAGCTTAAATTTAAGAACAATTAGATTATATGCCAATACTTTGACCCAATATAAACCTTCATAACACTTACAAATCATACTTCTTTTTTATATGATCTTTGCGTGACTCTAATTCCTCTCATCTTACTAGGACCAGTCATGTTAAACTTATGGTTTGTTAAATTTTTAAACATTGTAAACAACAATTCATCATTTCGAATAAAAAGAATGTCATAAACATATAAACTTATAATTAACATATTGCTTGCCTTGATGAAAGAAGTATGCTCATAGTCATAATTCTTTAATCCTTCCTTTATGGAATAAGCTTCTTTTCAGTTGTGCCAAGTATATGTTGCTTACTTAAGCATAAAAAGTCCCTTCTTCAACTGAATTTTTTTTCTTCATTTCCTGTTTAGAGATAACCATAAGTTTGTTCTACAAAAACATTTTCTTTTAATTCACTGTACGAAAATAGAGTCCAACTAGTAGATAGGCCATCCTTTTTAACTGTAAATACCAAAACTAAGTGAACTTTCTCTATTCGCACCATATAAGTAAATACTTATATGTAATCTTTTTTGTACCACTCAGCTTATCCCTTTATTAGAAGCATAGCCTTATTTACTTCTCCACTTTCATTAAATTTAGTCTCATAAATCCACTTTATTTTGACCTTTTTCCTCCTTTAAGTAATTCGATTAATGCCTAAGTTCCATTTTTTCTATTGCTTTAATTTTAATATCCATGGTTCTTGTCCATTTCTGACTCTTCACAATATCTTTATTGTCAGTAGATGCAAATGTGAACAAATAATTTGTATCTTCTTTATAAATTCCTTATCATGTTTCATAGTCTTCGATTCAAACTAACAATCTAATATTCCTCCATTTATTTAAATGAGAAGAACCATCTTCAATCAAATAATTACTAGAAAAACTCTCTATGATTCTTCAGTATCGAGATCAAATTATATCATTTCTTAAATTGCTTCCTCTCATTATCACCATATTCCATATCACAAAAGATAGCAGCTTCATTCTTGTTATGCCACTCTTAATTTTTTTTCTTTTTTGAATGCTACATCCTTATTGATTATTATCCTTAGTGAAATTGGATGATAAGTTTATAAACATTTGATTGCTCATTAATTTTAGGTAGGAAACATTACAAACTCTTATCGTTCAACTTGGTTCTTATATTTTCAGGCACATTGGTATAAGAAACATAACCAAAAGCTCTTAAATAGTCAACCGAAGAATTGACTTTGCTTATTTTGGGATCCTATTTTTTACTGTTAATTTTAGACTTTTATTTAAAATATACACTACCAAGTTAACTGCTTCTAGGGATAAAGAAAAAGCCTAAGCTTAACTTGACCCAACCTAGCTTAGTACAAGGTCAATGGACTCAACAAGAGCTGATCGAGTTTCATTAAGTCTAGATTCAAGATTAGACTTGAGATTCATAACCCAACCTGACTTAACGTATGAAACTCTTGTAATCATAGAATGATGTTTGCGTCTCTTACAATCACAAAATGATGTCATTTTATGTATTAATGAATGAAATATGTGAGCAAGGTTATTGGGGTCCTTTATTTTATGTACCATACCTTACTTTCTTTAGTTTCCCTCTATCTTCTCAGTCTCCATGCATCTATCTCTCCTCCCGGTCGCTGATGCCTGCCACCTCATCTATCACTACTTATACATCCTAGTATCTCTCTTTTCTTGGAAGCAAGATTATATGTATTGGCTTTAAAATTATTGTTGATATTCTTTTAAGATTCTTGGAACAAGTTCCTACACTCATTTGGTATTTTTGGAAGCTTTATTTTGTCATGTCTTCAAAGGCCTTATTCTGTGAAAATAACTCATTTGATTTGATTACCTTAGGGTCTTTTCACCATTTAGAGTTACATAATATTTAACTTTAGTATGAATATGAATTGAAAACTTTCTTTCCACTTATGATTCATGGTTTAAATGATTGTTATATCTATACAACAAAAAGGTTAATAAACTTCCATTGAAATCCTTCTCTTATTTGTGTTTTTAGGGAAAATAATTAAGCTTTCAAGCTTGGGCTAGCCTGGGCCTAGGAAAATTATATTGGGCCAAGTTCAGGGCATATGTGGTTAAGCTTGAACTAGTCTATTGTCATCCGAACCTAATTTAACATAAAGTTTGAGAATTTTCATTTTAAAAAGCATAATAAAAACTAAGTACATAATGGTTCAATTTTTGTGTTCCTTAACTCTATTATGTTTTGGTTTGTTTGAAGCTGCTAGTTATCTTCATATACTATTTACATTACATAAACTTTTAATTTCTTCCCTCAATCTATGTGTAAGCTTTTAAGAATCAAATTTATTTCTTTTTCAACATAAATCTTGAAACTTTAAAAACATTGAATTCTTTTAGTTCTTTTATTAAGAAATAAATCAGTGTTCTTTTAACTATAGTCAGGCCTGACCTTTGACAAGGGCATGAAAAGTACCTGCCTATGGCCCACTCTCATGAAGAACAAAATGAAGAGTAAAATGAAGCAAAATAGTGTCTAATTCTCTTGACATTCATATAGAACAAAATTAGGCAAATCCTCTTAGCTTTACATATTTTTTTCATGTGATTTTTTTTAGTTGTTCTCTTAATCTTAATGTTAAGAATTAATGTAATCTAATATTAGATGCTTCAATTGTGTCACAATGAAAAGCCTAAGGTAGCCTCTTTAATAATAAAAATATACTTTTAAAGTTTACATATTTACATATTAGATGCTTCAATTGTGTCACAATGAAAAGCCTACGGTAGCCTCTTTAATAATAAAAATATACTTTTAAAATTTACATATTTACATATTGTCGATTTATCATGATATTTTTTAAACTTTATCCAAGATTTATAAAACATTAGAAACGGCTCTTAACTATAGTTATCCATAAAAATAACCAGATGCCTCTTTTTTCTATTAACGATATGCTTGATTAGGCCATAACATTAGCATGATCTAATTTAAGGAGAGTTTATCAATGGCAAGTCGTCCACCATCTTTTTTTGTTGAATAGTATGTATGCCTTTAAAGCTCAGATGCTCATATGTATAATGCACATATAATTATGTTAAAATAAGTGGAACTGAAACTGCCTGTCTAGCCCTTTTTCTCATAGCTACTCAATGCTTATCAACTCATGCGATGATCTGTATGTTTCCATTTACTTTCAACCTTACTATACCCTTCCACTCGACGATCATGCTGAAGTCGTTGTCTAGCTTCATTGAATCTTTGAACTTGTCATCAAAATCCATAAGTATTCCTTCTTCCTGCACATATGATTGTTGGATCTCCAGATTTGGTCAGAGTGTCACACAGTAGAATGTCCGTCGTTTTCTGGAGGTCCATCTCACTTATTACGTATTCTTGATTAGCTGGTCTTTCCTGTCACATGCCCACATTATCCTACCTCACGTGGCCCCACCCAACTAATTGCATTCTGTAATACAAAACCCGGGAATGCTAGGCATTAATGCTGAACAAAGTTGGTAATCAATCAGCACTTGCTGAATAGGATCAGTAATCAATCACTAATGTGATGACTTTTTGTGTGTAAAAGTATAAGAATCTAAAATAACTTGTAGTTTTAGATTTATCTCTTTTATGTGTCTGTTTGGATGAGCTTATATAAGTAGAACTTTGGTCAATAAAACTTTTCGAAGAAGATTTTTTCTAAGAAATCAGTTGAGTGCTTAACTGTCAATTAAAAAACAGTATTTTTGAAAGAGTTTCATACAGTAGACTGTTTGGTAACATAAAAATAAAATACACCTTTATTAATTTTAACTATATTTTATCTTATAATAAAAATTATTTATACATATAAATATTATTTAAAGTATATTAAACAATATGCAAAACACAATATATTAATTGTTATATAATTTTAAACCATATAAAACATAAATGAAAGTATATTTAATCAAATTTTTATATAGATTATAATATAAATAAACTAATATCGAAAATAAATATTAAAATATATAAAAAAAATCAAATAATATTATATAAATATCAAAATAAATATTCAATTTGAATAAATAGTTAAATACATAATAAACGAGAAGATAAGTTTGTGAGTATTGTAAGAATTATATATAAAACATAAGGACAAAAGAGACTAAAATAGACTCATTAATTTATATGAAAAATCTGCTTAAAAAATACTTTTTTTAGAAGCTCCAAATTTGAGCTTCTTAAAAAGTTATATTTTGGTTGTCAAAAAAGTCATATCTATTAAAAAATATTTTCCTATTTTATTATCAAACATTTATTTTTTTTTAAAAATAGCTTTTGTGGTAGAGAAAAGTATTTATTGATCTCCTAAAAACTCTCCTAAATAGGTAGTAAGACTCTTGAGGTAGGATCTCAGAATTTATGGAAAATAAAAATATAATAAAGAATGAAAATAAATATATATTAATGAAGTATTGTTTTAAAAAAATAAAAAATCTATTTATTTAACTATAATATATTATTAATTACAGCGGAGAGTAATGATTATTGTTATAATAACGTATTAAGCGCTTGCTTGCATACTAATCATTACATCACTCTCCGAAAGAGCAAGTGTTTGGGAGTCGAGCACACTGGAGAGAGTGAAAGCGAGAGATCAGAAATCTCTCGACTTTTCCGTTCTCTTCTCTCCTCTTGTTCTCTATAATGGCCGATGAACCATCTATAACTCGCTGGTCTTTTCAGGTACTCTCTCTCTCTCTTTCTCGTTTCTGTGTGTTTGGTAAGAAAAGTGGGGAAGCGTTTGGAAATGTTTATCAGCTTTTCTTTCTGGTTGTTGGACTGATAGTTGATACTTGAAGGACATGCATATGGGTTGAATGTAGGTTAGATTATCTGCTACTGACTTTTGATCTTCGATCTGAAGGCATGTCAGAAGAATTGAGTCAGTTGAGTTGGAACATTGTAGTTTGAGTTACTGATGTGTGCTTTTAGGATTTTAAACTGTTCTATGATGCTAAGTTTGGAAGAAAGAAGGGTGCTGAGTCGCAAAACGGCGAAACCACTGCTGATAACTCGCACTCCAATGGTAGTTCTTCTTCTGCAAGTTCCGTATCCAGCGGAAATGGTCATGTTAAAGATAGTTCGGAATTGGCTATCTACGAACAGTACAGAAATCAGGTGTTTTTTTAACTAATTTGGTCTTTACACTGATTTATTTCATTTTCTATGGTTTGCATGTGGTGTGAATCTTTGTGTTCTTTTCGGTTTTCAGGGGGGAAGCTATGTACACACAAGTGGAACTCTGTCCAATGGAGTTAGCGATAGGCCGTATGTTCATTGATTCCTTGACCCAGAAATAATTGGATTTCTTTGAGTTCATTTACTATATTGACTATCAAGTATGAGTTTATCTAAAATCAGCACTGGTTGATAAACTAAAGTGAACTTCAATTTCGATTGACAATTGTGGTCTATCTTGCGATGATTTTTTACCTGTGAATGAGGTAGAACAGTTCTTGAAATTACAGAACATCTTCCATATGCTTTTTCTGAGCCCTTTATATCCTTATTTCAGTCTGAAGTCTTTGCTCCCTGCTTTTGATTCTGCTGAAACACGTGCATTGGCAGAGGGTTTATGCAGGTATCTTTACTATATTGATTTCATGCATAACAAGGAATATCTCTTCTTCACCAATTAGATTATGGCATTTTAATTGTTTACATGTGTATCTTAATGACTTTAAGGTTACTAATACTAATTGATAAATCTTATACAGGGATATCATTCGTGGGAGTCCGGATGTTAAGTGGGAAAGTATAAAGGGACTAGAAAATGCCAAACGCTTATTGAAAGAAGCAGTGGTCATGCCAATTAAATATCCCAAGTAAGTCTTTTTTGTGCTACCTCATTTTTAGGGATCGTTGGTTATGCTAAAGATAAGACATGTTATTAGTTGATGAGCAATATGTATTTACATTTCAAGTGAAGTTCAGGCTGTTGGCCACTATGCACATATATGCCTCTTCTCATTTCACCTTCTCGCAATATATAAAGTGCTCTATGTGCTCCAAGAAATGAGTTTCTGAACTTTCTAGTGCTAGACCATCGTTCTAAGGAAGCTGTCGGACATTCACTAAAAGTTTTTCTCCCCTAACCTTCCTTCAAAAGAACATTTTTGGAGGTATCAACTAATTTAAGATCTTAAAAACAAGAGAGATTGGAGGTTTGATGTTTCATGTTCTTGACATCTCTCAGGTAGTTTTTGCGGTGTTGTCGATAACTCGATTGTATTTGACTAATGTGCTAGCATGCTAGATAGTGTCGTTATACTTGAGTATAATCTTGCATGAATGCTTAAGAAATTTTTTTTGAGGTAGATTTGGGATCTTCTTATTAAAATTGGTTCAAATTTTCCTTTCTTCCAGGTACTTTACTGGTCTTCTATCACCTTGGAAAGGCATTCTTTTGTTTGGTCCTCCTGGGACAGGAAAGGTTTGTGCAATTGGCATTAATCTATGCTTGAACGAGTTTATTTTTCTTGCTGCTTTTCTTTGATGTGACTTTTCTAATCACACGAAAACAAACAAGTGATTCATAATGATGATTTCGGCTGTGGGATACCAATAGAATAAAATCAAATTAATATAAAATCAAATTAATTCTAAAATTTGATGGATTGGAATATCTGCTGCTGATAGTAACAAAAAACAGAGCTTCTGGCAGTATACAATCATTACCCAACTTCAAGCATGGATGTTAATTAGGCATATCCTTTTATGGAATTGCAGTTTTCCTTCAAAATATGAACAAAAACATCACTCGTAAGATTCAATTTTCTTCTTATTTTAGATTTTTATTTCTTCTGTTTCTTTGTTGATGTGTTAAGGGGTAGTGGAACTGGTTTGCTGATAATGTTTGTCAGGTGACCAAGCACAATTATAATTAAAAGACCGATTGCTTGATACATCTTTCCCTGACTAGAAGTTCGCATTTTTACGCCTGAACTTGTCTCCTGTTTCTAGTTCTGCTAAATTGTTTGGAGAGGTAATTTATTCGGTAATAAAAGATCTAGGGAAAAGGAAATTACGTGATGTTTTTCCGTTATCAAATAGAAAACGAGCTGTTAGATGTCTTGAGAATGTGGAAAAGGCATCTCAATAACCATATTCTGTATTTGTTGTAAACGTATTAACAGAAAAGGTGTTGCACTGCCTCTAAATTTTTTCCACTTTATCTAGATTGTGTTAATGCATAGGATTTTGTGTGTGATAAAACTGTATTTATTAGAGAAGAGTTTATCTACATATATACACAAGGAGTCCTACCTAAATAAGGAATATACAAAGGAGGAGATTTGTCAGCTCCTTTAATTTAGGTTTGAATATCTAAATAGGAAAGCATAAAAAATACATTAATTACATTCACAAATAAGGTAGCTAAATCAGCAAGTTGGCAAATGATTGATTAACTGAATCTTCTGACAGATTGTTGCTCTCACTGTGGAATATTTTGTTTTGGACACATGTTATGTTACATGTCTGAGATGTAGTGATTCATATTGGATACCCTTGCTATATCTGTAGTTGGCTTTCTTTCCTGTGGTTAATTGATAGTATAGTTCTGAATTAATAGAAAGTAACTTGATTTCATGCCATGTGTGCTGAGTCTCTTCTTTAATGTTTCAGACAATGCTTGCGAAAGCTGTTGCTACAGAATGCAAAACAACATTTTTCAATATATCGGCATCTTCTGTAGTTAGCAAGTGGCGAGGTATATTTTGGAGTGGCAACACTTTAGCTGATGCTATGTGAGCTTGTTTCTACACTTGGGTTTATGTACAATGCAAAGGGCGTATGAACAGTTGTTGCTGATATATAAGTATGACAAACTTTTACCATGTGAACATAATACTCCATCAACGTGTATTCACTTGATTTTGATCTTATACCAACCATGTCATCTCTTTTTACTCTCTCTATTCTTCACATGAAATTACACTCAAGTGATTTGTAGCACTCATTAATTCTTTTGTATGTTCTTTTTTCTGAAGTTCCTAATTTATGTGCTTTGTAAGATACGCCAGTGGCATCTTCATTATCTATCTGTGGAATATACTTAAATAAATATATAATCAATCAGATGTCATTTAACATTTGTGTTTATGGTGTCAATAGGAAATAAAGTAAGTCTTAGATATCAATTGGAGACTTTTGTGGTGTATATGTTCGGATTAGTCACAACGTATGTATAAGGGATCATAGTTTCAAGTCTATCATTGTTACAGGTGATTCAGAGAAGTTAGTAAAGGTGTTGTTTGAGCTTGCCAGGCACCATGCACCTTCAACTATATTTTTGGATGAAATTGATGCAATCATTAGTCAACGTGGAGAAGCTCGAAGTGAGCACGAAGCAAGTAGGCGTTTAAAGACTGAGCTACTTATACAGGTGATATTTGTTCTATTAAAATGCATTTAATTAAATGTAGTTCTTAGTTAGATGACAACATTGGATCACACATGCCCTCATTTTCAAATCCTGAACCATGAGACCCTGGTAGTATGACAATAGAATTATACATGATTTTCTTCTGCACATCCAGAAAACTGATCGCTTGAATTAGATTGCAGATGGATGGTTTGATGCGGACGGATGAGCTTGTATTTGTTTTGGCTGCAACAAACCTCCCCTGGGAATTGGATGCTGCAATGCTCCGGCGGCTTGAGAAACGAGTATCCTTTTTGCTATTACCATATAGTGATGACTTCTAGTAGCAAAGGTAACAATTCTTCCTCTCTTTTTGTGGCTGATAAACTAATCATGTATAAGTGCTAGTACGGTTGTTTATATATTCTTCACAGTTTGCTACTTTTATCTTTGGTCAGTTCTTTGTAGGCAGTCTATTGCACTGCTATTGCCTCCCTGAGGGGTGACATGTTATGGATATTTAACCTTGTTAGGAGGGTGATAATTTAAGTCTTATGTTGAATCTGCCCAACTGTTGGGCTTGTTATGATCTATATTGGAAATTGTGGCAACAGTACAACTGGGTTTTGGGGCTAGCACAATTTACTTGTTTTTTTATCTCATTGTTGTGAAGCTACTGTATGCTTTATTTCATCTGAAAAGTTATACCACGTTTAGATCCATTTTGGCAACAGTACATTTTTGTGGCAACACTACAACTGGGTTCGGTGGCTTGCGCAATTTACTTGTTTGTCTCATTGTTGTGAAGCTACTGTATGCTTTATCTCATCTGAAAAGTTCCTATAACGTTTAGATCCATTGTTTAGTTGGCATAATGTTCTTCTTTGACTAGTCAATTAGATCCTTGTACCTCTTCCGGAACCAGAAGCAAGAAGATCAATGTTTGAGGAGCTCTTGCCATCACCACCTGGTGAAGAGGAGCTTCCATATGATGTGCTAGTGGATAGAACAGAAGGCTATTCAGGTTCAGATATTCGGTTGCTGTGCAAAGAGGCTGCCATGCAGCCTCTAAGGCGCATAATGACTCTTCTTGAAGATAAACAGGAGATAGTTCCTGACAATGGTGACTGAATTCCAACTTACTTGAATCATTTGGTTGTAATTTGCACGTACATATACATATAGATATAAACGGGTGGATAGAATGGAGGTGCCAACTTCACCATTTGCATTTTCTAACATCTTCCTTGCATAAAAGGAATCTTTGCACTCATATGCTTGCTCTCTGTTCTGCTATCATATACTTGCTCTCTGTTCTGCTATCAATCTTTAATAGTAATGAATAACTCGAGGTGACACTGTGTGTGCTTGCAGAACTGCCAAAAGTTGGGCCCATTACGACTGTAGATATAGACATAGCGTTAAGAAATACTAGGCCATCTGCGCATCTCCATGCTCACCGCTATGACAAGTTCAACGCTGATTATGGAAGTCAAGTACTGCAATGAAGGCATTCAACACATTGCTTCGAGGTTTGCAACATGCATCATGTTCAGTAATATTTTGTACTATTTTCTATTATAATATTATTTAAGCATGGTTTTCCTTTTTTCTAATTATTTATCTCCCTTCTTTTAGCTTCAATTTAACTCTAGAGACCACCATAAAGGAACCCTGTAGTTTGTCTGGGAGTACATGGTTCTGTTTCAAACGCTATTGCTATTTGTTTTACAATCGATTCCACACCAACTTCGGAAGACATTCAAAACTTGTAAACCCAGAAACTCTCCTTTATAACATCCATTATGGCACTCAGTTGCTGCATCGTTGGAAATTCTGCGGTTCATCCGGACCATCTCATCTCGCTGCAATCCTCGACGGATATTAGTGGAAACCATCTTCCTCTTAAGGGTTTGGTATTTACAAAAGGACGAGGTCTGCGGATGTCTCGGTTGGATATCTTAATGGAGATGGAAAAATAAAGTTTTGGCAATAAGTCCAACTAAATTCCCCCATGATCAAACATTGTGATGATGTTTTTTCCCCATCTCGATTTGGCATGGTTCCACTTGAAGTTAACAGGTTCAGCTTGAGTGGATCAATTTTAAGTCGTTCTTTTTCTAATGTTTTAATTTTGAACTGGGCTTGAGTTCAAGATGTTTAGTATAATCTAGTTCGAACTTTGAATATGTTAAATAAAATGATATCTTTTAGTAAAACAATATGATTTTCAAATGTTAAATATAATTAGATTTGGACTTTGAACACACCTGAATATAATGAACAAAAGTCCTAATAGAAGCTTACAACTCAAATTAGTTCACATGGTCACTTTGATAATATTAAAAAGGCTTATTCACTCGAAATGAGACGATGAATAGTTAAATGAATGAAAATCACTTTAAAAATGTGTAAAAGGCACTTAAAAACTTCTTGATGCTAAAAATAATGAAAAATTATGTATTTATACGATTTGATGACCCTTACTAAATTTTCTTGATGCTAAAGATAATGAAAAATTATGTATTTATACGATTTAATGACCCTTACTAAATGATGGATGACTAGCACATTGGTCTAAAAATACATTAGGCAATATTACTACAACTAATTATACATCAAATTTGATAACTTTTAACCTATATCAGTTAACAACTAACTTATATAGGTCGATTACTCTTTCTAAAAATATAATTTTAACAACTTTAAATGCTCAAACTTAATTTTAAAATGTAATTATGATTTAAATACCTTCCAAAATGTTTCCTAAGATTAATAGACTTTTCTATTAAGATTAAAAGCTTCAATGTCTCTTTATGAACAAAAAGACTCATACAATGAAATGATATAAAATGCTTATACATAGTAAGCTTTTTAAAACATCAAATTAACTAAATGAAATTACAATTAACATTATAAACTAAATAATAACCTCGATTTTCCTTAGTCTTTACTTTGTAAGTTGCAAACTTCATCTATGCTTTTATCAACTTTACAAGCTATCACTTTGAGTTTGTATGACTTTATCTTGTTCTCATATTCCTTCTCATCCAAATAATTAGCCCATTAGTAAGACGTATGTTTTATTATCATAAAACATTGATTGAAACTTCCTTTAATTCAATATTGAACATGCATGAGAAAAATGTTTCAAATCTCGAACATGTGTATACCCCCTATTAAACTAAAACAAAACACTTAATTAAAACAACACAAGAGCATTGAGAAGCTTGTTTAAAATGTTACTTAGCCTTTTTAAATAAGAATAAACACCTTGTTGTAGAGCTACTAAAGCCACTCTTTTTAACTTCAACCTTTTTATTAGTATGAAGTTAAATTGAAATCATTTAAAGCTTAATTATTCACTTTTTCTCATTCTCATTTTTATGCGGGATAACGAAAATGCTCAAAAAGTGTCATAATTATCCAATGCATGTGCAATATATACAAAAATTATCATGATGTAAATTAAATATCCATTCTTCAAATTCATGAAGTAAACAGAATTCAAATTAGTCATCAAAACACATGGCTATTTGCAAAGAAATCAAAATCGTAGTAGATTATCTAAATCAATATGATGTCAAAGTAAAATAAAAAATAAAAAATGCTAACTATTAAGATATTTATAACGAAGTTGATAAGTACCCATAAGTCATAAGAAGTCCCTTCCCTACACTTAAGTTGTATATTATTCTCACTATACATATCATGCAAAAGGTAATGAAGGTTAATAGAAAAGGGGGGAGAAATAAATTAAAGAACTAGCACTTCCCTAACATAATATAAGAGAATATATCCATATATTAGTTTTCCCTTAAAATTATATCTATCATATTGATGGCATCAAGTAAAATTAGAACAAAAGTACAATAAATATATGATAATAGTAAATTTGTTAGTCCAAGGATACGGAATTTGTTGGAGGTATGAAGGTTTAAAAATAGATGCTATGGAATTTTAATGAGAAAATAGAGGAAAATAGAAAGAGAAATTATTGAAATGCACCAGAAAGATTTCTCGAAAGAAGATAATTTTATTGGACTTTTTCTTATGTTTATATAGCTAAAACAAGAATCAGAAAACAAAATCGTGTGTTGCATATAAGGCCACGATACAACAAACATAGTAAAAAACATAGGATATACTTCAACTGACAAATGTAAAGTAAAAGTACAAGTAAAATAGTCACGTGCAATAAACAAAGCAGATATTTAACACTCTTCCTTACTTTGAGCACTGCAAACACCAATTCTTTTTCTTAAAAGCTCGAACTTGCAGGCTGAAAGTGGCTTTGTAAAAAGGTCTGCTAGTTGATCTTCAGACTTGCAATAAACCAATATGAGTTTTCCAGCTTGCTGCACTTCCTTCAAGAAATAAAGCTTTACGTTGAAATGCTTGGTCTTCCCATGAAATAATGGATTGTTTGAAATCGCAATAGCGGCTTGATTGTCAACAAAAACCTTGATGCTTTCTTGCTGCTTTATATGTAAATCACACAATTTTTTTTAGCCATAAAACTTGATTTCCAGCTATTGTTGATGCTATAAATTCATCTTCTTCGGTAGATTGTGCTTCAATCTCTTGCTTATTGGAGCACCATGAGAAGACTCCTGATCCTAAATTGAAACAATATCCTGATGTACTTTTCATATCTTCAACCGATCCAGCCCAATCACTATCCGATAAACCACACAACTTGAAATTTTCATAGTTTTTAAACTTAACTCCGTAATCAACAGTACCTTTAACATACCTCAATATTCTTTTTGCTGCCTTTAAATGCAATTCACTTGGATCATACAGGAATCGAGATAAGAGACTTATTGCAAATAGAATGTCAGGCTTTGTTGCTGTGAGATATATTAAGCATCCAATCAAGCTCTTGTAATAACCTTCATCAATTTTTTCAGTGTCATCTTCCTTATTTAGCTTCTCTTTTTGAACCACTGGTGTGCTCATTGCCTTGCAGTCCTCCATTTGAAATTTTCTCATAATTTCTTATATTTTCTCTGATAGATAAATACTTCACTTTTGTCTTGCTTGATCTCCATACCAAGAAGATAATTCATGAGACCAAGAGCTGTCATTTCAAAAACTTGCATCATTTCTTGTTTAAACTCCTCAACAAGCCTTATATTATTTCCTGTCATCAGAAGATCATCAACGTAAAGGGACACAATGAGAATGCCCTTGTATTTATATTTTACATAAAGAGTGGATTCTAACAGACTTTTAACAAAATCAAGACTTAATAAATGACTATCTATCCTGTTGAACCATACTTTTGGTGCTTGTTTTAGGCCATAAAGAGTTTTTTGGAGCAAGTGGACCTTGTCCTCTTCACCTTGCTTCACAAATCCTTCTGGTTGTTCTACATATATCTTCTCTTGTAAAATGCCATTTAAAAAAGCTGATTTGACATGTAGTTGAAACACTTTCCAGCCTTCTTGTGTTGATATTACGAGTAGCAATCTGAGTGTGTCTAATCTTGCAACAGGAGCGAAAGTTTCAAAATAATCAACACCATAAATTTGAGCATAACCTTTAACGACAAATCTGACCTTATATTTGTTGATAGAGCTATCTGCATTGAGCTTTGTTCTGAGCACCCATTTGACAACAATGACCTTTCTATCTTTAGGTCTTTCAACCAACTTCCAAGTTGTATTTTTCTCTATCATTGACATTTCTTCCTTCATTACTTTCTTCCATTTTGGATCATTTAATGCTTCTTCAAAACCTGTAGGTTCACAAACTGCTACGTTGCTACTTGCATAAATTTTAGAAAGTGGCCTTGTATCTCTAATTGGAGAGCCATCTTCCAACTTTTCTTGCCATAGATTTGCCTGTTTTTCTTCATTACCTGTACCTTTTGATTCTTCTGATAAAACATTTTGCTGCAAATTTTTCCAGTCCCACTGTTGATCTTCATTAAAGTGTACATCCCTACTAACTGCCATTTTTCCTGTTTGGGGATGAAACACCTTGTAGGCTTTAGAAACTGAACTATAACCTACAAAGATATCCGGAATTGTCTTTTTGTCAAGCTTGTCACATTTAACCTGTGGCACATGAACGAAACATACGCAACCAAATACTTTTAAGAAAACTTAATGAAGGTTTATACCCATACCAAGCTTCAAATGGAGTCTTTTCTTTCAATGCCTTGGTTGGAAGTCGATTTTGCAACAATAATGCTATGTTGACCGCATCTGCCCAAAATCTTTTTGGTAATTCTTTCTCATGCAACATACTTTTGTCCATTTGCATTATCGATATGTTCCTCCTTTTGCAGACACCATTCTATTATGGAGTGTACCGAGCAATAAGTTGATGTTGAATAACAGCTTCATCGCAGTACAAATTAAATTCACCTGAGGTGTATTCTTTTCTGTTGTCTGACCTGAGAACTTGAATTGGGCATTCACTTTGATTCTGCACCGTTTTCTTGAACTTTAAAAAAACTCCAGCCACCTTTGACTTGAATTTCAAGAAAAAAAATCCAACACATTCTTGTATAATCATTGATAAAAAGAATGTAACAAATGATACCTAGTAATAATGGAGTTCTTGAAGGACCAGCAACATCTGTGTGTATTGGTTGTAATTTTCGTGAAGCTCTCTAGTTTGATGTAGAAAATGATCTTCTGTTTTGTTTACCAAGTTGACAAGCAGAACAATTTCGCAACTGATCAGCAAGCATCGGTAAGCCTCTTTTCATGTTGTTTTTTTCATTTCCAGCATTCTTTGAAGATGACAATGCTCAAGTCTTTCGTGCCAAATTTCAATGATACTATCTTCACTATATTAGGTTGTTTGCACCTCCATTGTTGGATTAAATGAGAAACTTTTACCTCTCATTTTAATCCTTAATGTCTCCTTTCCAATGGAATCATGGATAAAACTGTTAGCCCCAAAAAAAATTTCTAAATTTAAGCATGATTAAAGGAAATTAAAGCTTTCATAGATAAAATTAAGTTGACATTTATTAAGTATAGTAGCATTGATTAAATTAGGTAGCATGAATTAAAAAGGAATTAATGAGTT
>JANZLF010000002.1:38777420-38802425 GCA_026546835.1 Erythroxylum foetidum
TTTATTAATTTAAAAAAATAATCAAATAATTAATAAAATGATCAATTTTTAATAATAAAATTTATTAAAATAAAATAAATCAAAAAATATAAATTGAACTAAAAAATTAACCCATTTAAACTATTAAATTCACGTAATTAATTGAGTTAGGAATGATTCGCAGTTAAAGTAAGACGATATATTGCAAATCCTTAAACTAAGTTGGGACAGGACACGCAGAATGTTTGATACAAGTGAGACAATCACACATTCTAACCACTACAAGTCCCATGAACACTATGCCAATAACCACCCCACAACTTACAGCCCCGCAGACCTTCCTTACGCCAACTTCTTTCCCTTCACTCTTCTGATGAACCGCCTTGCCCTCCGTCTCTGGCAGGGTCGGCGGCGGCGGGGGCGGAGGAGCCTTTTCAGCGGGCAGAAGTTCATCAACCACATGGTGTGGCTCATGAAAGAGAGGAGAACCCAGTTCATCAAAAGAACACGTCTGTGTCTCGCCATCTTCATTGAGACACGATTCGGTGCATGAACACTTGGAAACCATATCATCATCATCATCATCATCATCAAGATTTGTCCTGAACTCGTCCCAATTGTGGAAAGCAGCTTCAAGCTCTGTGAGTCTCTTGTCAATGTGTTGCAAGTGATGTGGCTTCGCAGGGCTGGAGGCGACTTCGGTGGACAAGAGGGTTCTCAAGAACACGAACCTTTGCTCTATGTCTTGAGAGTCAGGTTGGCGGTCAGGATTGTGATGAGCGAGGTCTAGGAGTTCGGACTCAAGTTCGTCGATTTTGTTCTGCAAGATGGCGAATCTCTTTGTCATGTTTTGGTCCAGTGTTTGTCCTTTCCTTGCTTCTGATCTGATACTCTTGGCTTGTGGTGGGAGATAATAGGAGTCGTGGGGCTGTGATGTTTCAGTTATAGGACGGTTTGTTTTGTAGTGTTGTGCGAATTGGTACTTGGAAGTTATACATTGACGACGGTTGAGAAATGCAGTTTCAGGCCCTGACCAAAAATGCTGGATAGGGGACGTTCTTCTGATCATTCGGATCATTAGTCATTAGACAAAAGCAGTTTGAACCGGTTCGTCAAACTCGAGTCCAGCCTGAAACCCTAATCATGCAACAAAAATCCCATTTTCAAGGGTCTCTGAAATTAAGCCATTATTAAACACATCAATGGTTGGATCATGTCACAGTAGAAGTCAACTTATTTCACTGAAGTGAAGATTATATGGAAATCAATGATGGAAGCCATATTATCTTCAGTTTTGTCAGACAAAACCCCTAACAATCTCCCAAAATACAGGTTACAAATTGGAGTAATGATATAGAACTGCAATCAAAACCTGCAAACGATAACGTTAGTTGAATTAAATTTTCCGATTTACAGCTTTAATACTGCTTCAAATCAACATTGAACCGATTAGATTGTTACCACTCCCAAATCCTACGGACTACTAAATTCAGGTCATGCCATATGCAAAGAAAGCACACTAAGCACTCAAATTCATCAGTACCGATTATGCAGCTCAAGTGTGACAGAAATTGGAATAAAACTTTCATTGACCGGTTATTTAACTAGTAATTCGATATGTTAACTCAGTATCTGTCGAGAGCTACTCCATGGAGTTTGTAAACATTACTCATAGATATAGACCATACATACTCAGAAGTGGACAGTGCTATTGAATCCCTGGTGATGTGTTGTTGGTGCTTGGATTAAAAACTAGAACGCAGACATCAGCTTGTCCATCAATGCATGTGTAGCGACTTTATTCTGGATATGTAAAACGCTTTACTTCTGCCCTTTTCTTCTTTCTGATGTGTATATACAGCTTTGAGGCAAGTGCGTATTTTCTTGAGTAAATAGGAAAAGAAAAAGAGTGAAGGATGATCAGTCTTGGACATCTGAACATACTTCTACTTGCACAGCCACAAACTTTTTTAGTACTTGATATACAACAGGACAGGTCGATCGTAAAACCATATTAAAGATGAGCCATTTCACAATTGAAGAAGATTGTTCACAGTAACAGTGACGGAATTTGTTTGCTGCAAGTCCTGCAAAAGTAAATGCATTATTTATCGCAACAAATGGAATACAATTAAAAGGAAAAAAAAAACACCAGAACTCAATCATAAAGCAAGCATGTCTACATAATACTCTTAATAACAAATTCTAGCACAATAATATTTCCTTGATCTTCCTAAGAGAATCCCCAAACTAATTTCCATGAAAATAACCCCCCTTCAAAAATAAAAGTCTCACTATAATGATTCTTGAAATAGAACAAACCTCTTTCCACTGAACTATAAAAGATAAGAAGGTAGAGCAAGATAAAGTAGAAGCAATATGAGACCATGTTAGAAGCCGGAACATTTTCAGAAAAAAAAAGACTGGAACTTTTGTACACACCATCATGCATCAAACCAAACTTTACCTCAAGTATCAACTCATCAGGAATGTGAGGCAAAACTTCTCGTACTGTCTCAGCCATGGTTAATATGTTTGCTATGTTGTTATTGGCAGATCGGGAAGCAGTCCTCATACGCAACTCACTAGTCTCAGCAGGGTATCTTAAACCAGTGGGACGCAGATTAGAAGAACCAGATGAAGCATTGTGAGAGGGATTAATCGGCCAAAGGCTCCAAGAGGCATCCTCAAGAGCATTATGAGTATAAGTTTCTCCCACATTGGCAAGATGCCTCATCATCATCTGAACTCTGCTGAATCCAACTGATCTCATAGGAGTTGAAGGACCAGCACCATCTAAACCCTGGCCTGGCCATGTATGCGGCCAACTTGAATCCAGTCCTGTACTTCTGTAAAACCAAACAGAAATTCAGAATTAAAGCCTTGGGGTTTCAGTTATTTATGATCAGGATATTTGTTTCAGCTAGAAGCAGCAAGGCTGCTTAGATCTAGACATGCAAGAAACCCCATATTATGAAGATCGTAAGTAAGGAATTAAACCTCCATGGACCGCCTTCCATAGAGGCTCGAGTCTCATTGGGGAATACACCAACAGTTAGAGCAGGATTAATTTGTTGATCAAGTCGGTCACTTATTTGATGAGCAAGCTGCTCATCAGTGAAAACTCCTCTAGTAGGAAGATTGCCTTCAGTTTCATGTCTACCCATAAACAGTGGCTTTCGACAAGTGGGGCATGAAAAATTATCACTCAAACCCTGATCCAACCTGACATTATTTAGTAATATTCAGCACACATCACACGAGAGATATAACACAAATAAACAACTAAAGAGGAAAGGTTTCTAGATATTACCAAGATCTTAAGCATGCAAGATGAAAGAGATGACTGCAGTGCAACTTTTTCGCCCTAGCCATAGGTTCCTATCATTTGCCCATTTCACTTGACTTCCAAAATTCAAAGGAAAATACAATCAAGAAATGAAAAAAGCATCCATACCCTACAGATGGCACATTCATCATCATATGCCTGTAGCTCTTCCACTGTTGCATCAGGTAGTGCAGCATGAAGAGCACCAAAAGCTCTTCTTAACTTTAAGAATCCTTTTATTCGCTTTATTATAGCACTTAGCAAGGCCTACTCAAGGTAACAAAATCAGAATACACGAGACACAAATTGGTCGAAATAGTTTAGCTTATTGTTTGCCAAAAGTAGGTTCTGATTAGGATGAGTACAGAATAATTACACGGAGATTTAAGAACAGGATCGCATCAATAATATGAAATGCCATGCCATGAAGCCACCAAATATGCACATAATGACCAAGAGCCATCAACAAAGTTGCCATGTCCAGAGAAAAACACAAATTGCGAATAAGAATGCCTTTGCATTCTGAGAATGAACCTGCAGTGGCAGTAAGATCAGAAACATACTAACACCAAATACACAATACAAGTATGCTAGGCACAATGAACCAGTAGCTCCATTTAACAAGGCAAGAATCGAATTTTTCATATGCCAGCATAGGCATCATTTGAGCACCAAGAACATTTGAACAACATAATTGTCTTTTTTTCAGATCAAACCACAGTTCTCAGTGTGCAACCAAGTTGCCAGAAAGGCATGCTATTGGTTTAGTACAGTAGGACTGAATATGAAACCTTATCATTTCATGTCAAACTATTTTCTTCATGAATAGGCTCACGATTCCACTTTGGTGGAAGGAAGTCAGTTGAATTTAGATAAATCAAATGGCTTAGGCATATATTAAAATTCTTATAGTTGACTACTTACAAAGTATATCTGAGAATCTCAAATACCATAAGAAGCGCCATAAACGTTTTATCTGGAGCCAGAAGAAAAGTCTCAATAGCATGGAATAAAAAGTGGTGGGTTCCTCTCCCTCTCCCTCTCCATGGATACAGAATATCCACTTTTAGTTGGAAAAATATTTTGTTTCATGAATAACTTCTAATGTGCAAAGGTGGAGTGCTGATTATCTTTCACTGATAGGTTAGAAATCAGTGTGGTTCTCTCTTTATATCCCACTTTTATAAGTCCCTGTTACAGTTTGCATCCAATTTCAATCATGGTTTTACTTTGTCCAGGAGCATTACAATTAGCATACGAGTAGGATCCAATAACCTGAACGTTGCCAGGACTGGGGACAGTTGCAATTAAGCCACATTGTACTCAAAAAACACTATATTAACCAACCAATCAGATCTAAGATGATCACGCATTAATCTTTAAAATTCAATAGGACTACCTGCTCTGATTGCATCAAAGATTCTGAACCTTTGGCAATTTGAACTATTCCCAGCTGAATGATAAAGCCACAATTCAAACAATTGAAAACCATGAACCAGCAAGGCCTGCAGAGGAAAATGGCATCTGGGTTGTGAAATGTCATAGCAGAATATTATATAGAATTATCAACCATTCAAAGATCTAAAATGTGTTTCAAAGACATTACTTGCATCGTCTCAAAAGCAACACTTAAGGGCTCAAAGAACAACAACAGAACCAAGGTTGAACCCATTCTTCTGTATATATCCAGACACAGTGTTATCCTGTAAGCACAAAAAGTAAATTTTAGCAACATTCATAAATTCTATTCCACAAAGTAAAATGTTTGCTGTGCTTCAGTCAAAGCAACTTATCTAAGAACAGGGAGATAAAGAATAGTAAACCCTATTGCATCCTAATTTGAAACCATGAGAAAAAATAATCTCTTTATTCCCTTTCTTCATTCCCATACAGACCTAATGCTTCAACGTAGTAAATTGTCCATACAATTCTGCCCTCCATTTTCTTACTTCAAAATGAAAACGATACTAACTATATTCAGTCTTCCCTATGATTAATGAAACCCTCCGACTCAACCATCAAAATTATTGGTCACCCAAACACAAGCAAAGAACTTGTTTTGCTTCATCGTAAATTGATCTTTGAATATCTAATCAGGTATCAGATTAACATTCCCATAATAATTTACTAGCATGTAAACACAGCTTAGACCATATCTCTTAAACATAAAATTCATGAAAATGAAGATCGTTCAATTTGGCCCTCATCAAAATTACAGAGAAGAGGATTTAATTGTTGCATTTGCAAATGAAAGGTCAGGATGTGACAAAGTACCAATAAACATCAACAGCGAGTACCAACAACAATACCGAATACACACGGAAATAAGTCCATGGCAATGCACATGGTGATGCATTCAAGCGTTCAAGTCGATCTCTAGCCAATGCTTGAAACATCTGTACGGCATTAAACAAATAATCAAGGAAGTCTTATGGGTAACACTCTTCAAGTAAACAAGCAACATCCATCACAAGTATATACCTTTAAAGAGCATAAAACAGTCAACCAGACTACCCATAAGCCTCCATGAATAATTGTAGGTGGAATAACCAGAGGTAGAAAAAGGCCCTATTGTACACCATCAACAAACATAAAGCAATTGTAAGACTCATAGATATAGGAAACTAACACATAAGCAAGAATCTGTTTCAGTTATGTTCTTTCTCATTCTTGTTCAAAAACCTGAATTCTTAACCACAAATGTAGCATAACAAACTCAGTGACAGACACAGACAAAGTACTACATTATTATTGCTACAAACAAGATTATTCACCTTGTGAATCACATAATTGATAAGCCGTTCCACTAGTTTTCGAGTTTCAGAAGGATACAAGTCCCCAAAGAAAATAGTCTGCACATTGAAAATAAAGTCACAACCACCACAACCGAAAATATGAATGATGTGAATCAAGCTCATAAGCAAGGAGCACTTGTGATATGCAACACCAAGATCTCATCTTTACTCTGATCTAAATAGCAGGATCAGTAAAGTCATGTTATAACCATCATCAATAAACGTGAAGATTCTTCTCAAAGCGAAAAACTGAACAGCAATTTGTATGGCTATTGAAAGTCTTTCAAAGGTTGGTTAAGCCCAAAAATATTCTTCACCTCATGAATTATGGAATACATTTAATCAGTAGCAGATGTCCTTAAAATTTTTGTCCTAATCCTTAGTATATCTCCATTTTGATTTACAAGCTTAACAGCCACAAAGTCTACCAGAACTGACCAATTATCCATTTCTGATGGGTGTAACCAACTGAGATTGACTGAATTCAGTATGGACATTACTAGACTCCACATAAAAATCATTCAAGATTTAAGAGCCAAAAGGATGCCATAATGACTGTTATTTGGCAAAAGATTAAACTCACCTTAACACAGACGTTAACTAGAATAAACACATTGAATACACAATTCACTAGCAAGGCAATGGTGCTAAAAGGAACTGACAGCAGCTCAACATCTCGGTTTCCATTCTCCAGGTTTATGAAACTAGCACCAGTTAAATTCTCTGATCTCAGCTTATCCAACGATAGCTCTGTCCAACATACTAAACCCACGAAGCTTAAAACTGTATAACCAGCCGAAATTGCTAAATAACTCACACCCATCGCAAAAAGGAATAGCCTTTTTGTCAAAACCCAGTGCCCAGATTTTCATATGGACTACGTCAACATAGCTCCATCCTCTAAAGTGCAGCTGGTAACAATCCCAAGTGAGTATAAGTACTGTTGAAAGCCAACAAAACAAATTATCCGCAACACCAAATTACAAAACCACGAACACCTGCAAAAACACAGGGAAAAATAAAGTGATTAGTCATTAATGAAACAAAAGTAAACGACGCCAATCAAATAAGATGAATTTACCCGCTTCTATGAACCAAAACAATAGGCAAAAATGGGAATAGGGCACAAGAATCCCCAAAATTCAAACCCTAAATCTAAAGAATAAATTGATGATAACAGAAAGAAGAGTCAACCGCAATGAATATCCAGCTCAATCCAAATCGTTAAAAAGAAACGCAATCCGAATTCGGATTCAAGATCGAGAAACGGAAAACAAAACGAAAAAATTTGCGTGTCCAAGGAATTTGGAACCGAATCATCATATAAAATGGTGATGCAAAATAGAACCACGATCACATTGGCTGCGACACAAGAAAACACATTGATCACAATTTGACAGCGAAACAAAGAGCAATCAGAAGAAAAACAAACCGAGTAGTTGAAAAAGCCGAAAGCCTAATTCGATATAAGAAGAAGAAACTGCCTTCGGCCTCTCGAAGTAGTAAGAGATGCTCTTGAGATAGGAAAGTAAAAGACTTGAAGACGAAGACAATTGGTCAGAGAGAGAATTCTGGACAGATAGAGAGATGGATTCGGGGGAGTCAGTATCTACGGGAAATAAATAATATTTTATTAATAATTAATAATTATTTTAAATAATGTTTATTAATTGTTTACATAAACACAAAAGTTAATTTTAAATTCATCTTGATTTACTTCAAAATTATTAAATTAAATTAGATTATATTTATATTTAAATATTTAAGTTAAATCAGAATGAATTCAATCTCAAATTCAATTATCCAAATTATTAAATTTAATAAGTAATATTTTAAAAATTAGATCAAAAGTTAAATGAATAAGATAAAATGTTTAAAGTTTAAAAAATTCAATCATCATAATATTGATTTTAAATTGAATAAAATTAAAAATTTTAAAATTTGATTAGTTTATAAAAAACGAATGATTAATTAATAAATTGATCAATTTTTAAGAATAAAAGTTATTTGAATAAATCGAATCACAAAATTAAGAATCAAACAAAAAAGTTGCTCAGTCAAAGTTTTTAAGATTAAACCTACCGAACCGATTTAATTTTTTTAATCGTTGGCAATAAGTTATAATTTGAATTAATAAAATTGACAAAAATAAAATAATCTTTTTAGTCGTGCCTAGATTTATAGTTTAATGTTGCTAAATCCGTTGTATTTTGATTTGATTTGATTTGATTATTATTTTTTATATTTTTTTTCATTTTCTTTTATTTTCTTGTGATACAAACTTTATCTTCTTTAGAATTATTGTTTTCACTTTTACGTTTATTATTATTGTTACTATCTATTATTCCTCTATTTTTAGCCTTTTATTGAGTTTATATATTTACCTTTACTTTTATTTTTTTCTTTAGTATTTTATTCTTATTATATTATTTTATCTTTTATTTTTATTATTATTTTTATTTATTTATTTTTAATTTTTAATTTTTTCCTGTATAACACATCATTCTTATATTGTCTCATTTGCATGCGGGTCTACCGGAAATAGCCTCTTTACTACGTAGGGGTAAGGCTGCGTACTATAGTACCTCCCCACACCCTGCTTCATTGTGGAATTTCAAACTGGGTGATGATGATGATGATGATGATGATTGAAATGCACCAGAAAGATTTCTCGAAAGAAGATGATTTTATTGGACTTTTTTTTACGCTTATATAGTTAAAACAAGAAATAGAAAACAAAATCGTGTGCTACATATAAGGCCACGATACAACAAACATAGCAAAAAAATAGGTCATACTTTAACTGTCAAATGTAAAATAAAAGTAAAAATAAAAATTAACTAGTCACGTGCAGTAAACAAAACAGATACTTAACAAGGTACATATAGGAATACCTCTTATAAGTCAATCACATAGTCCATAGAAATCATATCAACCAAATCCCCAATGATACTCTTATGGCAATTGACTCTTATCTCTTCGATGCTCAATCTCTTATTTAGATGCTACAACTATAGGTTTGAGCCCTTGTTGACCTACTGCCACTGTCGAATCCTTGGTTTTCCCCTCAGGATCTGGCTCCGCTGGTTCTAACTCTACGTGAGGCTCTGCATGTGCAAGCTCTGATGGATGAACTAGTGGTAGGTGGATCTCAACACTTAAGAATTGTGCCAACCTCACTACTGTATCTCCAATCTAGTGCATATAATGCTTCATATACGGTAAAGTGAGTGACCGAGCTGTTGATGAATTGGTCAATTCCTGGAGTGGTTTTGTACTCTCTCTTGCTCCTCACCCTCAACTGGCTCCCTCTATGCATGGACATCTCCACTACTTGTGGTATATTTATAACATTTATAACATTCATATCAGATTTTTCTATCACAAATCCTCTCACAAATCCGAACCACATTAATTAAAATTCATTTTCTTCTTTAAATTTCAGTTCGTTAATTCAGATCTTTTATCGAGCTCAATGCACCTATCCATAAATTTATTAATAATATCAAAATTGTAATTAATTGTTGTGTATCCTTAAATAAAATTTCTTATATATATATATATATATGACACACCAATTACAACACTTAGTGAAATTTACTTTCGTGTATTTCATACTTTTGCAAACTAAATAGACAAAGAAGTAAGACATCGATTCCAAAATAATGTTCTCACAATCTCGGCACGAAATTAGCATCCCCGTTCAATAGATATGCACGAAATGTTTAGAAACTATGGAGTGAAAATAAATGCAAACACACGGCTACGACTCTCTAAACTCGGAACGAATTTATGGATACCCCTTCAAAGGATCAGCTGCCTTCCCTGACCTTGCATCAGTCCATGCTTTTGCAATTGTCCTTTTCATCTCTTCATCTCCTTCCTCGTACATATTCTACAATTTGGTCCCAACCAAAGAAGAATTTGAGATTTAAGTGAACTAGTCATACCTTCATCAAGCTAAAACTGTCGGTTCAGGGGCAACTCGCAATAAGACAAGATACAACTTACCTTCATCAAGTCCATAATTCCAGCCATTGGATCCCGTTCTTTATCCAGATTTGGCTTCAGCTGTAGGGCAATGACAGAATTAAAAAATTAGCTGTTTAATTTTTCATCTATATTCAAATAAGGGTATAAGCTGAATCACCACAGTACCTTGTCCTCTTTGAAGTGCAGATCTAACCAATTCCCCTTGGAAGCTTTAACCAAAGTGATGATAACCCTAGTAGGCTTCACCAACACCTTACATTTCTCTGGTACAATCTCCTTGTTCAATTTGGGTACTGCACAACGGTAGTTCTTTCCTTGTACATCATGGAATTTGACATCAAATGAAATTGGTTTGAAATCTGCTTGAATTTTCTCCTGCTCCACACCCTCGAGAGAGACATATATCTACCAGTAAAAATAGTTAGAGGAAATCCATGAACAAAAAGTCTAGACAAATAATTGCATCTATGCAATCATTAAGTAGCTTCACACAACAATTTATTGGTTCACCTTGACTTTGTCGTTATCTTGATCCCAGCTGAATGATGCCAGTGTAGAATAATTCAAACCAGGGGCTGAGGGCGACTTTGGTACGGTTGAAATTGGAGTTGGAACTGAAGTTGCAGCAGGCTCTTTTGGAAACTGCATAAAGGAAGAGGGCAATTTAGTGCTGCAAACAGGCTATAAGTATAAATTCTTATTTGGTATTCACAGTCCAAACATAACCCAGCAATCATTCAATAAAGAATTACGAAAGATCTGTACCGATTTAATTACACTTAGCCGATACCCTAAATTAAAACTCAATGGCCATAAAGCAACAAAGAGTTGCTACTTGCTAGCTTATTATATGCTAAGTAAATAGCTGTCTCCTAGAGTCCACCCGCTTAATCTTTGGCATAAGACAAAATCTCCAGTGGAAGTACTCAAAGAAGTTGGATCAAAACTCAACACTAGCATTTCATTTGAGGCACATCAATAGTCAGCCTTCCATATATCCATTCATTAAGAAATCATGCGCTCAACCAACTTCAAGCTGGTTTCATGATAGTGCCTCGTCGACCGTTCTAGCCATACAAAGCAGATGATTCTTATTCAACACTTAATTATCATAAAGAGACTTCCTTTCACTCTTCCTTTCACTTCCCCTCAGAATTCACAAATGCTTCCTTCATGTCTAAAGAAGGTATAATCAAGTAAATCATAGTTTAATTTCTCGAACATTCACACAACATTCCAAAATTCATTCCGTTTTTGTTTCCTGTTAAGACACAACAAACAAAAGAAAAGAACAAAACACAAACAAAACCCATGCCAAGAACATGTGAGCAACGCAAATGAAGCCCGCAAGACAAGAAAAGAAAAGGGGATTACCATCTTCTCCAAGTTGCGAATCTCGGAGGAGATAATAGAGAGAACACGAGGCCGTTTGGCTAAGCCCTGCAACTGCCTCAGCTCCTCCAAATCAAGCGTCAATTCATCCGCCATTCTCTTTTCCGTACAAATGGGTCTGAAGAAGACAACAGGATTTGAAGGATCAGACTTTGATTAACAGTAACTAATAGAAGACAACAGCACTCGCTACTGTCACTTGTGGAAACTGCTAGAAAGAAGAAACGAATAAAAGAAAGAGAGCGAGGGTTTTGGGGAAGAGACGAGAAGTTTCCAGTCCTTCAGGAGACCTTTTGGGCTTTTTAATAATGGGCCTAAGCCCATTTTCAAGTAATACGACTGCACAACAATCATCGATTCGTTTCGCTTGTTTGTTTGGAAAGAAAAGCATCAGAGGTTCGTGGGAAAATGGCAGCAATAACGAGTGCGTTGATAGCGATAGCAGGAGTGGTGCTTGGTTGGATCGCCATTGAGATTGCTTGCAAGCCTTGTCTCGAAAAAGGTCGTGAAGCCATTGATCGGTCCCTCAATCCCGATTACGATCCCGACGATCACCAACCCCCTGCCTCGGGCATCCGAGCTCCGCTGCTTCCGTCGGATCTCTCCTCCTCCTCCTCCTCCAATGCTTCTAAAGGCGTCTGAACTTCCCAATGTCCGGTACTTACGACTCAATTGTCCGTTTGTTGTTGTCTTCTGAGGGGGCGTTGTTGCGATTACGATTTGAGTTGTTAGTAGATCGTCGAATTGATTATTTTCTTACGAACTCTAAATTCCCAGAATTATCAAATTTATTTATTTTAATTAATTTTGAATTATTTATTCTTAATTATGATTATATATAATAAATTTTAAATAAAATAATAGTATTAAATTAATTTAAATAATTTAATAAATTAATCTAATTTTAATAAAAACCTTAATTACGAAATTTTCGAATTTGTTTTTTCAATTTCATGTCCAATTCTTATTCATGAGCTAAATTAGGCTTAGATTGGTATAAAAAATTTTTCTACGCAAAATGACATTGGCTGATTCACAGGCTAAATGGTCGGACTGGTCCGACATTTAACTTTTTTAATGCAAAATAATGTCATTTTGTTTATATAGGTTAGATTTTTAGTAGGTGATCTTAAGTCATCCACACTTAGATTTATTAGGTCAGTTCGTAAGGAATAAAATACTGACTAAGCAAATTTTTCGATTCTCAGGACTTAAATTTATGACTTCTGGTTAAAAAATAAGAGTGCTAAATCAATCACACCGATCACATTTGATTTTCTAATTCTTAATTTTAAATGTTGAAGCTCTTTATTATCATTTAGTTTTGAGGATGTCCCAATAAGTTGTCACCAGTTAAATTAGTTAAGTTATTTAACTTTTAATTAAAATTAGGTTAATTAAAGTTAAATTAGATCAATTAAATTAATTAATTTTAGTTAAGAATTATTATACATGATCACGTTTAAGAATAATTAATTTAAATTTAATTAAAATATGTTAATCTGAAATTTTTTAAATCTCAACAGATATATTATTTTGGGGTCACTAACTCATATATATTTAGTTAATCACCTTCACATAATTTTCTTAAGTATTATATAATATTTCATTGATCTTCTAAAGAGATTCGAAGGATCTAACGAACCTTTCTAACATTTTCTTAAGTGTTATATAATATTCCGTAAATCTTCTATGGAGGTACAAAGAATCTAGCGGACCTTTCTAGCATGCGGGATGTGATCCTCTGTACCCCATAACCTGTACCAACCCTGTGCCAAGCCATCCCAACCTTTCATTTATGTAAATGGCTTGGCACAGGATTGGTACTGATTATAAGGTACAGATGATTTGAAGTGCTAGCATGAAACCGAACCGAACCTATCAAGATAACAACTACAAGCTATAATTAAACTTATTTCTTTTTTTTCCATAAGTAAAAAGTTGAACATGATCAAAAAATACAATCATGTTTAAGAGATCATTATCCTATTGTCCAACAGTAACAGAATGTGAGCTCTATTTCATAGACAAACATAAGAGGAAATTACATACACCTTTGATTCCATCCAATCTATATGTTTTCTAAGACAATTTAGAAAAAAGAAAAATAAAAAGATTAAAACCATTTCCATCGTCCTGATTTCAACTACTCTTTCTATACTAAGTAACTCAGTCCATGACAAAGAGAAGTTGCAAAAACAGAGGCGAAAAAATGTTTTTTATACTCGCAGAGGTCTCTCAAGAAAATTTAACAACTAGACTTATGTACATCAATCTGATATAGGAAATGCTTGGCCCCTAGAAGAGGACTGAAGTTCCCTCATCATTTACAGTGTATGACAAATGGGTTTAAGCCAAGTAATTGTATATTTGCGGATTGTTCTTGTCCCGCTCCAGGTACTCTCTGTCAATCAGGCTTTCTATCCTTTTCTTCAAATCAGCAGGCTTTATGGGGAACTTCAGCTATTCCATCAAAAGAAATACAAAATTTCATCCATATGAGAATCTGAAAAGGTTTATGTATGTATGTATTTTCATTCTTATCAAAAATATCAAATTTCAAGCTATCTATTGACAAGATTTGCTTTAGAATAACCCTTTTACGTGCTGGAGTAAAATAAGGCATATATTACCTGTTGAAATAGTTCGGTTATCAAAAGTGTGTGACTTAGCACTTTCCTCGTCTTCATTATCCGAACAATTGCAGCATCAACCTGCAAAAATAGTGCAAATATCAACAACATTTCATTTGCCCAGTTTACTGACTTTCTTAATGGCAGAACTAAGGACGATTGATTTTGGATAAAGACAATAGGGTGAACCTGATATTGTCGATCCTGAAATACCCTCTCGGTAGTGCTTGTATTTTCCTCTACAGTTTCCTTCATCTGGATGGCATTGACCTGCACAGCCAAAAAGTGTTTAGGGCTCCAACATAAGATTGACAAAAACTTTGACCAGTTCCAGACAGAGACTTTGTAAAGAATAAAACAAGCCTTACATTTTAGACAGAAGTACTCTCAAAATGATTGATGGAAACTATAAAAGCAACCCCCATATATACTTTTTTTTTTTTAAGAAACCCATATATATATATATATATATATATATACCTTAATACGATACAGTGGAGCAGTAAATCCATCATTGAAAACAAACTCATCATCATCCTCCACGTCCCTCCCTTTTGGCACCTGTAAATCACACATCAAAGATGAATGTAAAAGCCAAACAAATACTAACTGCAGTGTATATACTTTAAACAAAATTTCAGTTTCTTCTATATTTTCATTTCTATAGTAGCTGTAGAGTATATACTTTAAAACAAATTTCATTTTTTTCTATATTTTCATCTCTATCTTCCTAATCCTCCCGGTGCTATTAAGTTACAGCCTGCAACTACAAAGACCTTTCAACACTGAAGAGAATACAAAACCTATTTACTAAAATGTGCACCTCATTCATCCTTGGAAAAGTAAACAAAGTATTGTGTGTCTCCAATGTAACTAGGAAACAAATTATTAAGTAGAAACAAAGTAACGATTTTACATCAAGATAACTTTCTTTTCCTTAGTATCACAAACTTTTAGTTTTCAGATGAAAAGATTTATTGGCTTAATTGTTTATAGGAATAATAATTCAAAACACACAAATGTCCAAGACTCAAATGACCACCACCAACCTTTTGCAGGACACGAACTTTGCCACATGCCAGAGACTGCAAAGTCCTTCTCAATTCTTTGTCTTCTATGCCCGTAGAATCCTTGATATCTTGAAAACTAAGCTTTTGGGCATCATTAAATAGCATCAGAACAACAGTCTGGAGAAGCAGACAAAAAAGGACAAACTATTAGAAAATCTCCTTGTCAGGTCAACAAAACAAGGTTAGAAACAGTACATGACTATACAAACTATACAAAGGTGGCGTACCAAAGACAACGAACCAACCTGAAATAGAGAAACTGCTAGTTCTTTCTTGCCTTTGGGAAACTCGGCCTTCAATACACAATGACCCAGTGAATTTTGCCACATCAAACGTCTACCACTATATTTGCTTAAGTAGAACTCTTTGAAAATATCCTGAAGCAAGAAGCAACATAAGAACTCCATGTCCACTTTAGAACAGCTATCACAATGACACTAAACCAAAACGTAGTTTGTGCCCAACCTGATACACATTCAACTCGTGAGGAAGCCTGACATCCATGGGTGGATAAGTGGGCCAGTAACTGTAGAAACCATTTAACAATAAACAAACTTTAGCAGGGTTATACACCAAGTATCTTCTAGTCAAGTATGAATATTGGATTTCAACCCACCCTGTTGTCAAGACATGGACGCTCATCTCAATTCCAGAAGGCAGCTTAGTCCTTGCCTGAGATGATTGCTTGAAAGATTCATTTATTTCCTTCGACAGTTCAATATCCTGAAAATAGCCACCACAAACGATAATCATGCCATAATTTCAACACTTGAAATCAGAGCAAGTCCTAAAAGTTTTTGTAGTTTTTTGTGAATGAATATGCCGTAAGAAACAGAATGAGGAAAAAGGTAGAACAAAGTAATTAGAACTTAAGCTCTCAAAGTAATGTTGATCTCTCACAACTGAGATTTAGAAACAACAAAATAGAAAACTTCTTTAAATGCAAACGTTGTAGATGGCGGTGCTTACATCTTAGGAATTTCTGGTTATATAGCATCAAGTGTTTCTTCTTATCTAATATACTGTATAAAGTATGGTGCATACGAGACAAGATTTACTAGATATTGCAGCAAAAGTATTCACCACTTAAAGAACTTCCTCATATAGTAAAATTCATTTCCACTAAAAAGCCTCTAAAATGTGTGTTTTTTTTCAGTTAATCATATTTGTATCTTAATTTTAGTGAGAGCTATTAGGCAAGGGCATCACAGCCTTGACAGAGAAAGCATATAAGACAAACCAACATTTTGTTGTGCAGAGGAATGAACTAGAATCTCGTAAAACAAAACTCAGTGCCAAACAGAACAATAAAAACTTTATAACTGAAGCATCCATGAAAGCATCACACCTTAAACATTCCCTCAAGCTTATTAGTAAACTGACTGCCACACTCAGTCTTCAGCTGCAATAGGAAACATAATCCTATTAATATGATTGGTAGAAGAGGATTTTGCAAGCTAGCGGTTCAGAAAAATTTCCGGAGTTAACCTTCGATATCATGGATTTCTCTGCATCAATAGATGCACTTTTTCCCAACAACAATCGTTTTGCAAGATCTTTCTTATAGAATGCTTCAAAAACATCCTTGCCCTGTGTAAAGGCGAAAGAAAGAAGCAGAAAGTTCAGGATCATGCAAGGAAACCAAGAACAACTGAAAGAAAATTAAAGATTTTATGCACTGCATTTGTTTAAACAAAATATATCACCTGAATAAACCTGAACAAAACCAAAACTCTGTCAAGTGTACCCTCCAACTCCTCTTCTGAAGTGCCCTTGTTTCCAGCACGAAGTTTCTCATCCAAAAACTTGGCAATAAGCTCAGCAGGCCGGTTCTATTAAAGGAAGAAAACAATTTGATTCTTAGTTAATGATTACCTAATCAACCACACAGTTGCTGATCTGAAACTTAACCACTGATGAGTAACAATAACAAGTGGAAATCATTATTCAATCTGACTAACCATGGAAACATAAGGGCTGCAATAAGAGCTCAACCAATAATACTATAGAGGAAAATAGGGACTTCAAGGGAATCAATTATCCCAATGGAATCATAGAGAAAATTTAGCATGAATCGTCATAAATGAAACTCTAGCTTCTATCTTTACGAGATTGGGAGACGAGAAAGGCCATTGATCAAATTTCTCAGCATGGACGCCGTAGTGGAAACCTTTTACCCAGCACAATGACAATGTCCATAAGGACTTTCAAGAAAATATAATATCGAACAACAATGACCACAGAGATTGTACATACCTTTTCGTACAAACAACACTTAATCTTTGATACATGACACTCGATATGTTGTTTTTTCAATTACCATTTACATTGCAATATTTATGGTACAAATGGATTCATATTCTCACCCTACAAGCAATATCTCATAAAGGATCATAAAAGAATATGTTGCACTAACCTGACGAAGATTAATCAGATGCTCAAATGAATCCTTTATGGTATTGCCAAATGCTTCATTCTTAGAGAAGCTTTCTTCCCATATTTTATCCAAAGAAGCCTTAAATTCTAACAGAGAGGACACCATATCCTTATCTTTCTCTTCATCCATGACAATACCCTGTCCAGTTTTCCTTATGTACAAACTAAGGGTCTGTCTTAATGATTCAAGGGAATTCACTCTTAAGAAGAGCAAGTACATCCTTTGCAGGTCGTCAATTCGATGTCCATCCATCAGAATTGTGAATCCCTGAATTGAAGAGATAAAAGGGTTTTCTTTCCTGAAAAATTTTGCACGAGATAGACATAGAATAAACAATAAAAAATATTCATACCTTATCTAGAATGGCTGGTATATGACGATCAAGAAGCTGCCGTTCTGCAGTTGCTATCAGTGGCTTTCTAGTGTTTGTATCGAGGTAGATTAAGCATCTTTCATGCTCTTCATGCAACCTTATCTGCAAAATGAACTTTCTCAAGGTAACTATTGCGCAACAAGGTGTTAATATATCAATACACATTTAAACACAAAAAGAAATAGATATTAAATCTACTTACAATCATTTTGCAAAAGATCAGGAAAGAGTAAAACACACCTCTACATGCTTCAAATAATCTGGAACATCTGATTGTTGCATGTATTTCATGCCTTCAGCAGCATAAAATTCAGATGTGCATTCAAGGAATGCCCTTTCAAAGCTTTCCGAATAAATTCCTAGAGAAGTAAACATCTTCAATAGATGGTTTAGAAGAGTTCTATCCACTGTTTCACCTAATCTGCAACATAAGAGCAAACTTTCTAAACTCCACAATGGAAATCAACCACAAGTTTTAAATTCAGTACCCAAAGTCAATAAATCTCCAATTGTCAATACAGGTTCAGATCAAAAAACTCAAATGCTTTCCAAAGAACATGAAATGATATGTATTACCCCCCTTAACTTGTCTCCTGCATAAATATATAACCAAGACCTACATACCCTTTGGAACATTACCAAAAGCTGACCATTCACACATCCTCACTCTAATTAAATAATGATCAACATATAATATAGATACCCAAGATAGAGATTGCTTTGTAACCACTTCTTTTTTTATCTTTTTTGTTTTAAAAGCATCAAGGTGATATCCTTCTCAATTTAAGATATGGAAATAATATTCTATATGATCAAAGACAACATAAAGATTATTTGGAACAGAGAGTCCAAACAAATTAACCTCTCAACAAGAAACATTTTCTGGAACAAATAAAGGGCATCCAACAAGAACTGGAGAGGTCAACTTCTAATTATCCTTTAAATTTATATGATTTGGAGTTAAAAGTTAAAATACAACTAGAAGTACTTTGCATCCAGGTCATCTTCCAAGGTAGGAGAACTAGAAATGTTAAGCTAATAGTTGTTTCATATGTAAAACTGCTTTAAGAACTTTGTTTTGCAGACCAGCAGATATATTGGTATGTATATGTGCTTGTGTGTCCGGGTGTTTATCTGCGACTGTAAACATGAGTGTAGCTGTAGGTGTATACATGCTGGTTTCTTTATTGTCAACGAAAAGAAAATAAACCATCAACAAACTCCAATTAGTTTTAACCTTTACATTTCTAGAGAACATATGCCGCTAGAGACTTTTCTTGTTATCCAGCATAGTGAGAAGATGGAAGTACCTTTCCCTCTCAATCATCCGCAAAAGGCCTGTCACAGTTTTATGCTCAACTTCTGAAGACAGAGAAAGATGTTTCCGGAAAAGTTGCAAACCCATGTCCCACAAGGAACGGACATTTTGGGTTTGTTTCACATATGTCCTATCTAGATACAAAGCTATACCACGAATCATTAACATCTGGTCACAGAAATCCTGCCAGCATCTCTCAACCAGGGATAAGAAAACCACCAAATCAGGGCTTTGACCAACTAAAGATTGTAGAGCCGAAGATATATGTGCTTCGCACTCTTTTTCAATCCTCAGATAAAGATTTCCTCCCATTTTGTGTAGGCAAAGATCATTGACAGCCTGAGCCGAAGGTATATCAATTCCACGAACCAGTGAAGTAACTCACAGAAGCAAACAGCTAGTCTACCAAGAATGAAGGAGAATAGAGTAAAGCATACCTGATAAAGCTTCTCCAAGTCACAAGAATCTGGTTGTTTCAAGAATATAGCTTTGATGGCTGACTGCAACTTTGCCCATGTATTCACCTCAAAATTTGTAGGAAGCGTTGGTTTATCTTCATACAACAATAAAAAAAGAAACATTAAACTAGAATTTATGATATACCCAGTAAACATGGACTTGAGCGATTGCTATAAATATAAATTTCACACCGGGCATTTGCATCATCCTCAGTTCATGCATATAAATAAAAGATACAGGTAACAAGGTTTGCAACAATAATTGAAGTTCATAATGCACATTGCTTGCAAAAATTCAACAAATATTCTCTTGTCAACTAAGAAATACCAATTCATTAGATTACATGCAGCATACACTTATAATTATTGCAAAAGATTTCACAATGCAATGAAGAAATGAGGACAACAGGTGAGGAGGTTATTAGGAAGAAAACAATAACAAAGACTTGACCAAATAACTAAATTGTCTGGTGGGACTTTGATATATGATTTTGTGTAGGATCTAGTCACATAACGACCCACAAGTAAATCCCCTTTTCTTTACTAAAGTTCTTCCTTTTTCTAGAACCTATGGTTATTGTTTAGAAAATTTGTCCTTCACAAGCTTTCTATCAACAATTTTTATGAAAAATTATGGTTGCTTTATTATTCATCGTAATGCCCTTTAAATAAGCTCAATACATAGTCTTTTGTACTTAACATAAAACAAAAAGCTACTAAATTATTCTCTTACTAAAAATAGACTTATAAAAATAATACACTTCCTAAATTGCTACCTAAATAAGACAACCATTAAAATTACGTCTTAATCAAGTTGATCTTGTTGTATATTTTCTTTCCTAGAATGCATTCTACATATCATTACTCCCCGCATACAAAGAACTTGTCCTCAAGCTCCAAATCAAGTAACTCTAGATATCCTGGCCCTCCATCCCTCTTCTTCTGAATTAGCAAGATCCACCCAAAATAACCTTTTAGACTTGAGTCCTCTAAAGAAGGACTTGTTCACAATTGAAACAAAGCCCCTTCAACCTTTGTTCCTCCATCTCAACCTTCTTCAATTTCATAAAAGAACGTGCAAAAGCATTTCACACACTAAAAGCAACCCCTCGACTCTCCTTTGCACACCCTTTTCCTCCTATAGAATTTCCTAACACAAAACTCGAGTTATTCCAAGGAGAGGCGACCTTGCGACTCCCTCTTGTGGCAACTGAAACACTTCTCAACCTTCTTTCATGTGCGTGGGCTAGGTTCATGGCAAACCCCAAGCTGTTCAGTTGTTATACCTCTACTTCCAACCGAAGCCCTTCCATGAGCCTAACAACAAACAACCCAACTTGTTGCCTTGTTGTAAGCTCTATTAGAACTCCCTCTAGTACTCCTCCACAATCCCAAACTATTTCAAGTTTGCTATTTCACCCAACGGGTTTAGACTCATGGGTGGTCTAAACCATAAGTGACATTATTCCTTGAAGGTTTCCCAATACATACTCATTTCCTCTTGCTCCACCTTAAAAAATCACAGATGCGCCTCTTCGTTAAGATGGAACGCTGCCAGTCCCAATTTTTCCTCTACCAAGTTACATTGGTTCTCAAAGAATTGCTCTACCTAGTGAATCCAAACAAGAGATCATCAGAACAATCATAAGTGGGGAATTCCAATTTAGAATACTTGATAACGGTGCCCAAACTAGCTAGCTCCATGCTTCTATCCACCCTCCTCTCTGTGCAGGTGTGGTTGCTGTTTCCAACCTCCCCCTGCTGGTCTTGTTCGCAAATAACCTGCAAAAGCTCCTCAAATTGAGCATTCTAGCTTTCTTCTATCTTTGCCAATCTTTGCTCCACTTGTTTCCTGAACACATCTACTTTAGTTGATAGATCACACAATTCGTCCATCACCCTAGGCTCTGATACCAAATTGATATATGTTTCTGTGTAGGAACTAGTTACGAGATGATTTAAAGGGAAATCCTCTTTTCCCATGCTAGGGTTCTTCCCCTTTATAGGCCCTATAGCTGCTGTTTAGAAAATTCGCCCTTGACAAGCTTTGTGCCCAACTATTTTTATGAAAAAAATATGGTTATTTTCGTATTCATTGTAATGCCATTTAAATAGGCTCAATACATGGAGTTTTTAGGAAGTAAAATAGAACAGGAATT
The DNA here is from genome assembly GCA_026546835.1 of Erythroxylum foetidum. NCBI lineage: Eukaryota > Viridiplantae > Streptophyta > Magnoliopsida > Malpighiales > Erythroxylaceae > Erythroxylum > Erythroxylum foetidum. Next base: position 38,799,356 of record JANZLF010000002.1, read on the forward strand.
TCTCATACTAAAAATAGACTTATGAAAATAATAGACCTCTTAAATAAAATAGTCACTAAAATTACTTCCTAATCCAGTTGATTTTATATATATTTTCTTTCCTAAGAATGCATCTTACATATAAGAGTCAAATATCTGTTCCATTGAAAAGCTCTTATCGTTGTTGAATGAAAGATCAGCCATCAGTTACACTAACTTCATCGGGAGTTATTTTATGAGCAAATTACCATAAGCATACACATCATAACATGGGATGAGAACTATTTATAGAGATGACAGAAAATCAACCGTAATAGAAAAAAATAAATGGGGAATAGAATATTGCAAGCTTATGAATTACATCATGACATTAACACTTTCTAATTAGCAAAGAAGCGAGCACAGCAGAGGAGCCTAAGCAATCATCCAAATTGCATACCAGTTCACCAAAACCATTGCTTAGCTACAGTTTCAACCACTTGGAACTTAAAACAAAGTTAACCCAACACGAATATGCGAAGAATGCATAAATGAGAAACAGAAACTTCATAAGAACTTGCCAATAGTAAGTTCCCAATAAATGGAATTTCGGATCAATTTAACACAACTGATCACTGAAAAGAAACCACTTAAATAATGCAATAAGCAACAGATCCAAAATTCAACAAATTTCTCAATTCACATACTCGATATCTTACCCAAAAACAAAATCCATCAGTAGAGAAAAACCCTAGACTAATTAAATCCCTAAAATGACAAAACCCAAATGGAAGATGCCAAATTCGAATCAGATTTTCGACGAAAACAATAAGATTGCACCTTTAACGAGCTTAATAACAAGCTTCTTTGCGGGCTGAGGAGGAGTGGCCTTTTTGCGAGACAAGTTAGCGGCGGTATGAGACGCGCTGTCGTTGTCGAGCTTTGAATCGTCGTCCAGAGCCATAGGGTCCAATGCTACATTGGACCCAGCAAAGTGGTGGTTGAGTCCGTTTTTGTTGTCGTGAGGCGAGCAGGTGGAGACGCCCTGCGACTTGGCTTTCTTCATCAGGCGCAACGTGTCGTCTGAGTTAGAGGCGGAGGCGGAGGCGGAAGCGGAAGCGGAAGCGGAGCTGGCGGTGGCAGTGCGTTTGGTAGGGAGAGACATCAACGAAGAGTTTGATCTTTACCTGGTTATCGTATTATTAACAAATATTATTTTATTATTTCTCAAAAAAACAATTATTATCTTATTAATTTTAGGGCATTATTGTCTTATATGTTTTTTTTGTATTTTCTATTTTTCTTTGTTTATTAATTGTTTTGAAGTAAATATTTTTTTAATTACACTGAGGAAACGCGACTGCCACCACTCGGTCGGCATATTGATTCCCTTCTTAAGGAGCCGTCGGATACTTATCACCAAATATTGATTTTCAGTCAATAATACACAAGTCTCTCTGCTTTGTAAATTTCGACTAAGAGTTATCAATTGCCTGTAATATTTTCTTTATATTTTACAAATGTTAGGTAAGAGTTATCGATTAGTTCATTTCCATTTTCTGTCTTCAAATTTGATAAAAAAAATATATATTTGATTGAGTTTCTGCTTTTAGTTTTAACTTATTAATATTTTTATAACTTACAAATATTATTAAATTTTTTATTTTAGATATTAGTTTTTTTTCATAATTTGATTTTTTAATTAAATTTAATATTAATTACTAACAAAAATTATGAATAATATAATATAATTATTAAATTAATTTTAAATTGATCTTTATGATTATTTCAAATTTTAAATTTAAACTTATTTTAAAAATAAAAATGTTTCAAATCAAAAATTATCTAATAAATATATTTTTAATATAACATATCATCAAAATATAAAAATTTCAAAAAATTAGAATAGTTATTTATGAAATAAAATTAAAATCTAAAGTTATAAATAATATTAATTTAGAAAAATGTATACTAATAAATAAATATTTGACAAACTTTTTACTCGTTTAGATTAATATTTATTAAGAAAATATATGAAATATTAAAATAAATTAGTGACTTAAAAATTAATTTATATAAATTTTTAATATCAAATTATTACCAATAATAAAAATATAATATTAAAATGAAAATAAAAATAACATAATTGAAATTAAACTCCTAAACTTCTAAGGTGGCAACTTTGTGTGTGTTTAATCAAGGAAAGGTCGAAGGGTCCTTGTGTTGGGTAGGCTTCAAAGACAAAGGGGCCGACGAAAACTAATTGCCAAATTGTCATCAAGTATGGTACATAAATTATTATGAATCCTTCAGCTTTTTCTCAAAATTTTGGGTTTATATTCTATTCAAAAAATTGAAGGACCTGTTTATAATTTTTAAAAAATTTTCCTAAACCTACCCGACTACCTCCCAAACACCTGCGTCCTCTCTCGAACCTTCTCGACTTCTCCTTCTCCTTCCTATGTTTATTTCTCTCTCTCTAAACAACCTCGTCGTCTCTATCTCCACTGTCTCCTTCCTCTCTCGGTTGTCCTCTAACAAACCCCCACCCTCGTCTTTGTCTCCACAAAACCTTCCTTCTCATTTTTTTCACTCGCTCTCACCGACTCTCACTTATTCACTTACCACCGCCGCCATTCTCTCTCTCTTTCTCGTCTTCATCTCCGACGATACTCGTGATTGGTCTGATGACTACTTCCCTCATCCTCCCCAATCTACACTAGCACCAGAGGACAGAGATCTACTAAGGCTCCTCCCTTCTCGTCCCCCGAATATGCTACCATCTTCATCCTTTCTCCACGGGAACTAGCGCACCCGTCACAGCCTCGTAGTCACCGACCTGTGCGACCCGAAGCCTCTAATCCGTCAGTCCTCACCGGATCCGAAGACTGAAGCTAGTGAATTTTTTTTAGGTGTATTTTTTGCCTAAAGCCTCTCCAATGCTTCCAAACTCCATCCTAACCCCATATACATTCATAATCACCCCAAATTCAACCCTTTAAGTGGAAAACAACTTCATAATCATCCAAATACTATTCATACACAAACTTCCCAACTCCAACATGCTATTCTAAACTTAAGCAACAATAGGCAATCTCAACAAATAAATTAT
>JANZLF010000002.1:38822327-38838208 GCA_026546835.1 Erythroxylum foetidum
TACTTTATTATGATATTTATTTAATTGGTATATACCAACCTACATTATGTAAGAATTATACCTGTAATAAAAATATAAAAATTTAGATGTAAGTTTCGATTGTGTGATGATGAAATGCAACAAAAACTTCCCTGATTGGCTACTGGGTATGTTGCAAAGAAAAGAATAGAAAGTGAAGAGAGAGGAGAAGTTACGCCTTCGTTGATTTCAACATGAAAACATTTTTCAATTTTAAGAACATTCTATACTCCTATTTTTCTATTTGTCTAACCCACCAATCTATACCATATATGTGTCAATAACTCAATACTATCAGATATATACAAACTATAAGATATATACATGTGTCAACATCTCTATTTCACCATTTTCTTTCACAATACCCCCTGAATAGATGGATGTCAGTAAAATCTTGGAGAGCAAATGTTTGAATTGTGAACACCTAATGGCTTTGTTAGAAGGTCTGCCAGTCGATCAATTGAGGGTATGTAATGTAAAGAAACAGTTCCATCCAAGTATTTCTCTCTCACAAGGTGGAAATTAATTTCTATGTGTTTTATTCTTTCATGAAATTCAGGATTTTCAGCTATGTTTGGTGTTGATTTGTTGTCACAGATGAGGGGAACTACTCATTTATGATGAATTCCTAACTCTTGCAAGAATGACAAAAGCCCAATAATCTTAGATGTAGTGTTTGCAAGTGCTCTATATTCTGTCGTAGTTAATGATCTACTCACTATAGGTTGCTTCTTTGCCTTCCAACTCACCAATGAATGCCTTAATAAGTAGTACCTTGTTAGTGATCTCCTAGTTTCTGGACACCCTACCCAATCTGAGTCACTGAAAGTTATGAGTGTAAAGGATGACTCAGTGGGAAAGAACAAACCTTGACCTAAGGTCCCTTTGACATATCTCAATACCCTTACTGTAACTTGAGAATCGATCTTTGCAAGGCAATCCGTGAACCGTGAGAGCTATTGCACCGCATAAGATAGATCAGGTATTGTACTAGTTAAGTATTGTAGCTTTCCATCAAGTCTTCTATAAGAGCTTGCTTCTTGACTATTCAACAAGTCAACTTCTGATTTCTCTAGTTTAGCGTTGATCTCAACTGGAGATGACAATGGAGTACATCCTAACTGGCCACATTCTTCTAGTAATTCCAGTGCATACTTTCTTTGACATAAAAATAGGCCCTTACTACTTATGGAAATTTCAATGCGTAAGAAATACTTCATATTCCCAAGGTTTTTAATGGTGAACAATTCATCAAGATATTTCTTAATAGCATTAATAATTTGCATGTTTGACCTTGTCACTAGTATGTCATCAACATATACAACTATGATTGTGAAATCATGTTCAGTTTTAAGAGTAAATAAAGAATAGTCTATTTGTGATTGGACAAATCCAAAGAACACAAGTGCAACAATCAATCTTTCAAATCACTGCTTGGAGGCTTGTTTCAAGACATACAAACTCTTCTTAAGTTTGCGGACCATGTTCTGTGGTGCCTCAAAGCCTGACGAAGGGATCATATATACTTCTTCTTCTAACTTTCATGTAAGAAAGCATTGTTTACATCTAACTGTTGCAAATCCCATTATTTCGCAGCTACCAGTGCAAAAATAAATCTAATTGTATTGAATTTTTCTACCAGAGAAAATGTGTCAAAGTAATCAATTCTCTCCTGTTGTGTGTATTCCTTAGTTACAAGTCTTGCCTTGCACGTCTCTATTGTCCCATTTGACCTATACTTCATTTTATAAACCCATTTGTTACCTATTGGTGAATTTCTTGATGGTAATGACACCAAGTCCCAAGTATGATTATCTTTAAGAGCTTTGATTTCTTTGTTCATTGCTTCACACCACAATGGATCTTGAATGGCTTGGTTATAAGTACTAGGTTCTATGTTGCTAGATATAGATAAAATGAAAGATTTGTATGGTTGTGACAACTTTTTGTATGAAATTGTGTATTAAAATGGAAATGGAGAATCATCAATCACATTGACCCTAGTCATGGAAGATGAAATAGAATCATCTGAGTCCTTTAGCTTAGAATATTTGGTGTGATAGTTTTCTAACCATAAGTGTGGTTTGTTTGGCCTGGTAGATCTTCTAGGTGCTATAATATGAGATATCTAGACATTTTTAGGAGGTAATAGCTATGGTGTAACTACTTTATATGATTCATCATCATTGTCATCAAGTTGTTGAAAGATTGATTCTTCTGGTGTTTCATGTTTAGGGTGCATCTCTGAGCTTAGGTGTATTACTATCATGAATGATTAAAGGGGCAATGATATTTGGTGTTCGATGGTTTGATTCAATGTGGGGGTAAGGAAATACATTCTCATGAAACTTCACATCTCTAGAAACAAAAACTTGCCTAGTTTTCAGACTCACAACTTTGTACCTTTTGACATTTGGTGGGTATTCTAGGAAGATGCAAGCTTGTGCACTTGTATCAAACTTATGCCTTGACCTATTTAATGTTGCTGTATAATATAAGCAACCAAAGACTCTGAGGTGATGATATTCTGGTTCTTTTAAGCAAAGGAGCTTGTGAGGAACTTGGTAATTTATGGCTGAAGAGGGTAATAGATTTATGAGGTGACAAACTGCCTAGACACAATCTCCCCAAAAGTAAAGTGGTAGGCTTGCTTGGAATCTTAAGGCTCTGGCAACATCTAGTTAGTGTTGGTGTTTTCTTTCTACTCTGGCATTTGGTTCAAGTCTTTCTACACAACTGAGCTGATGAATGATACCTGGGGATGAATAATATTGAGAGAGATTGAACTCTGCTCCATTATCTGACCTAATACAGTTGACTTTAGTATTGAATTATGTTTTTACTAACTCAACAAAGTCCTTAATGTATTGTGAAGTTTCAGATTTATGTTTGATTAAGTAGATCCAAGTGTATCTGATTTGGTCATCAACAACAATTAGGAAATAGTGGCATCCATTTTGGGTTTGTATTCCTAAAGGTCCCCAAATGTGAACTTATAGGTGTAGCAGCATAAGCATGACTATTATGAAATTTAGGAATTCTGAACTTAGCTAGAGGACACATACCATAAACAAAATCTAAACTAACATTGCATTTCAACTCATCAATTCTTTGAGTCTTTGAAACAGATGGATGTCCTCAAATGCCAGGTTTCAATATCTTTATATGACAAGCTTGCAAGGGAAATAAGAAATGTGTTTACATTACTTTCACTTGAGCTAGTAGGAACAACAAAACAAGATTTGGTGGTTTTTGGATCAGCCTCAGTCTTCAGGTGATATCTATTGGTAACTGTAACAACTCTAATCATCTCCCATGATTGATTGTAAATATGGCAGAGATCCAAAAAAAAAAGGGCATTTGTTAGATTTCAGAAGTTTGCTTATAGATAGAAGATATAGGACATATAGGACAACATCTAAAACTAATAAATTTTACAGTTTAACTCTTGCTACATGGGTTATTGTGGCATCGGTTTTAATAGGAAGGTGCACTTTCTTGTTGGAAACTTCAAACACAACATACAAGAGTGATAAATTTCCTACCATGTGGTCATTAGCACCACTATCTAGAATCTAGGTTTCAAGCAAAGTATCATTCCTAGGCATTATAACAGATAAAGAAAAGGTATTACCTTTGAATGAAGGCATAAGCAATGCAAAATTGGAATTAAAGTTGGAGGCATTAACTAAGTTGGAAATAGGGTTTGGAGTGATTTTCTTTGACTGTGAAACATTCAACTATTGGAAAAGATTCACTATCTGACCAATTTGTTCTTGAGTTAAGTAACCTTTCTCTGGACTTAGAGTGTCATTACCATTAAAAGTTTGACCAATTGTAGGCATATTTTGAGCTTAATTATCTACCCCATTCTTTTGTTTTCCTCCTAAGGCCATGTTTACAATGACGTTCTTACCCTTTATGAACTTGAAGTTTGGTGGAAACCCGTGAAGCCTATAACATTCATCCTTGGTATGCCATTTTTCTTACAATAGGTGTAGTAAAGATTGGATTTATTTTAAATTTGACCTTGGTTAAGGGTAGTCTTAAACTATTTGTTGCTTTGGTTATATGAAGAGTAACTTTGTTTGGAAAAAAATGCAATGGGATCTATTGGTGCATTGTTAAAGATTTCTTGTCTCTCATGTTGAACAATCAAGGAGAACACAATAGAGATGTCTGGTAAAGGTCTCATCATCAAAATTTGGTCCCCAGGAACCTTGAACACATCATTCATACCATTGAGAAAAGCCAAGCACATCTTTTGGTTTCAATCTCGTCGAATGGTTATGCCATATTGCAGCTACAGTTTAGATTATAGCATATATAGGCTAGCTTATAGGCTGTATACTCCCCCACAGCATCTTGAAATTAGAAAAATATGCACCTATTGTTAAACTACCCTGCTTAAGATTGCTGATGTCATTTCCCAATTGAAAGATTCTGGCATAGTTCACCTGAGAGAATCAGGTTTTCAAATCTTTCCATATATATTTAGCAGTAGTGTGACCCATCAAACTTCCCACTATATCTTTTCCTACTGAATTGATTATCCAAGAACAAATCATTAAGTTTACCCTTTCCCAATTATCTCGATTAAGGTCACCTATAGGGAGTTATGGAATGTTACCATCGACAAAACCAAGTTTCAATTTTTGGTTTCAAAACAAAAATTATGTCTATCTTCTAGTTATGGTAGTTCATCTGATTCAAAGGTTCATAAACAAGAGACATACCATGGGTCTCCACCAATGAGACAAAATATGGGCTTAAAGAGGTTCCTTCATCTTCAGTGCTTTTGGTGATGATCTGAGTGGCCTCAGTTTTTGTTGTGTTGTCCGACATGATTAAGGATTTTGAAGATAAGCATAAATGATGAGATTGGTGTGAAGGGGTTAAAGAAACCAAAAACAGAGATGAAGAACTCGATTAGGCTCTGATACTATGTAAGTTTTGAATGTGTGACAATGAAACAAAATGAAAACTTCCCCGATTAGCTACTGGGTACGTTGCAAAGAAAAGAATAGAAAGTGACAAGTGAGGAGAAGTTTACGCCTTCATTTTTTTTGATAAATCAGTAACTTTTATAAAGAATAAAAAGTTATGTACTGCACAAGAGATTATCTGTAGCTAATCTCTTATCACTCAAAATACATAAGGTAGTGCAATTAACAACAACTTAGATCAATAGATACTACCCTACCATCAAACTTCTCTCCTATTTCCTACAATTACACTTAACAGAAAGTATCATTCCCTGCATTTACTTCCAATCAGTCATAATCAAACCAAAAACTGCAACATTTTAACATATATATATACATCCAAGAACCAAACCACAATCAATTTTAACAAAAGGAGTGATGTTTCAACATACAACTATCAAATTTGCCTCCATAGTCTCTACCATTCCGGAAGGAGCTTCCATAGGAAATGATTCTCAACGCCAAACCATTGCCTATTAAAGCTCCATGTTTCCTGAGCTACATTTAAATATCCTACTGTTTCCATTTAACATGTGCCCATCCGAGAAGAACATGTGCTGGAAAAAATGTTAATACCACATCTGAAAAAAACCTGCAACATAATGTTAGTGTATAAATTTGACTAATTACCTCCCACTGTGTTTGGGCTAAGATGCTCCAAAATTTGGAAGATTACTCTGGCTTGTAAGCTCTCCACATCTATGACTACATCCTTGAAGGTTTTTGAGTTCCTTTTGGACCAAATGTTGTATACAGTCGTGGACAATAGAATAGGGAAAAGTTTATGGTGTGAAGTTGTATGGAGGAACCAACAGAGGATAGATTGAAGGCTTGATGAGTTGGGAATGAGGATTTGGAAGTAGTTGAGGAAATATTCCCATACAACATTAGAGAGTGTGCATTTATAAAAAAGATGCTCATTGGATTCAAGGTCCAAAATACAAAGAGAACAATGGTTAGAAGTATAGAGAAAAAGAAGTTTATCCCTTGTTTGTAGTTTTTTAAGGATTGCTAACCAAAGAATGAATGAACACCTTGGACTATTATTTTTGAACCAAACCAGATTGTGCCAAGATACTTGCTGGGTTGAGGGTCTTAAGAGTTTATAAGTTGATCCATTGGTGTACTTTTTTGACGGGCTAAGTAACCATTCTAAATAATTCGAAGAAGAATTATTTGGTTGGTACTGAATGGGTTCAAAATTACCAATGACTTCTGAAGGAAAATCCTGCCACCTCCACTCATTATTTCTGATAACTTCAAAAACTTTTGCTCTCATTGGAAAACCCAACCCATTTATCTCCCTTGGTGAAGAAACGTTCTTCAGGATTCCTCTTTGATGCTAAGGATCCTGCCATAAGAGTGTGGATTGTCCATTACCTATCCTAAATTTGAATTGGTTCCCTAATTTATCCCTCACACTTAAGATTTTCCTCTAACTCCAAAAACTATTATTGGTAGGTTGTGCTCTCCAAAAATTTTTCCTTCTTAAAATGATCGCGTGCACCCATTTAACCCACAGGGCCTCTCTATCATAAAACAAATACCAGATCCTCTTTCCTAATAAGACAAGGTTCCAGCTTGGCAAATTTTTGATCTTTAGCCCCCCTTCCATTTTTTATCTATTGAGGTCACTCTATTTAACTTTGGAATGAGAGTGAAGATTCACCTTCCTAGCCTATAAAAAATTCCTAAGCTTAGCTTCTATTTCCTTGAGGACAGACGAAGGGAGAATAAAGTGAGAAGCCCAATACACTTGGAAAGAAGAAAGGACTTAAATCACTAGTTGTAATCTACCTGTATAGGAAAGGTTTTTGTGGGTCCATTTATTAACTCTCACATTAATTTTGTCCAATAAGGGTAAGCACTCTCTCCTCGCTAAACTACCTAAAATAAGAGGAACTCCCAAATACTTAATGGGGAGAGACCCTTTCCTAAGACCACACATTAGTTCCATTTGATTAGACAAGTGATCTATGTCATGAGATAGAAAAAATTGACTCTTGGAAGGGTTCATATCAATTCTTGAAAATCTACAGAAGGAATTTAGACAATTGAGCAAGATTTGAGCTTAACCTATGCCATCATGACAAAACAACAGTCACCAGGAAACAAGAGATGGGTGAGTTTAAAGGTTTTGTATCTCCAATGATATTTGAAGGAAGGATTATTGACTATGCAATCATTCAAGCTCCTAGAAAAAACTTCCATACAGATAGTAAAAAGGAATGGAGATAAAGGATCTCCTTGTCTCAGTCCTAATTTTCCTTTGAAAAAATTGGAAGGTGATCCATTGATCAGAATGGAATATGAAGGAGATGAAATGCATTCTTAGATCCAAGCAATGAACTTGGGAGGAAGGCCTATAGCTTCTAAATCATTGATGAAGAAGTCCCAATGAATGAAACCATAAGCTTTTTGGAGGTCAATTTTAAAAGCACATCTCTTCTAATTATTAGAAAGGTGATAGTTCTTGAAAATTTCTAGAGCCAACATGATGTTATCCTCAATTCTCTGATCCTTAATGAAAGCACTTTGGTTAGGATTAATGATGTGAGAAAGTATTTCTCTAATCCTATTAGCAATGATCTTTGCTATTATCTTGTAAAGCATGTTGCAACAAGAGATAGGCCTATAATCTAACACTGTAAAAGGGTGAGCTTTTTTAATAATTAGAGTAATAAAGGTGGTATTAAGCTCGGTGAGAAGTTTTCCATGATAGAAAAAATCTTGGATGACTCTAGTGATATCTCTCCCAATAATGTGCCATATTTGTTTAAAGAACATTTTCCAGTTTCAAGAATATTCTATACTCCTATTTCTCTATTTTTCTAACCCTACCAATCTACACCATACATGTGTCAATATCTCAATATTGTAAGACATATACAAACAATAAGATATATATATGTGTCAACATCTCAATTTCACCCTTTTCTTTCACAATATCGTATTTTAGCATTCGATGTAAGAAGATTTTTTAATATAAAGACAACAACATTATTTTTATTATTTTTATTGAATTATGTGAGTTGGCATATTATAAGTTTCATTGCTTGAGTAATTAGGTCTTATCATTTAGTGACGATCTACCATGAATCTAATCAAATTGGCTTAGATTAGAGACACGACATTTATGACCTAATATCGTATTAGTGAAATTTGTTATGATATTATTTATAATAGTTTAAGTGTATATGGACACAACAAATATCCTTTTTGAGTCAATCCTTATATTTATATTGTAGCAGAAACTGGAAAAAAAAAAGGGCAAAAATGAAGCATCTGTTGGACTCCCTTTTCAAAAATTATGAGAATGTAATTCATAACATTCCATGAAGCTTATAAGAAATTACAACCAAACTAAAGTCTACAAATGCTTCGGAAAGAACCACCACTTACATATCTACACATATATATAAGTTATCAATCTAACTTTCTGTTTCAATGCATTCTGTACCCAAACTAAACCATGTACATATCCTTTTCTTTTCCATGCACGGTGCATATGCCTCCTCTTTACAATACCACCCCAACATGTCTTTTAACAAAAGCCACGTACTTTACTAACCATCTTTACATGTTTCTCTGTGCTCCTTTAGATAAGAAAGGAAAGATAAAACAATGACCATGCACCAAACCATATACGTATTGGTTGGCTTTTACAAGCTGAAAGATAACTTCTCTTTTTATGATGATCTCCCTTTTACATGGATTAATTTGTTTTGTAACACATAAAATCATCTAGTAGTTAAGAGGGTCTTTTTTTATTAATTTGACATAAAGAATGGGGATTGTTTTAACTTGACAGGAGATTACATGAAATTAATTAATTTTATGATTTTATTGTAAAAAAAAAGAGAAGAAAATGATGTATTGCAAGAAAACCAAGTATTCGCTTAAATGGTTGACATATGAGTTATGGTACTTTGAAAGGTCCTCCTTTAACAACCGTGTCATCAGTGTTTCTTTTTCTTCTTTTTATCTCTTTCACCAGCCATCCTCACATGAATGTCCAAAGCGATGCAACCTGTCTCCTCTTTACATCTTAATTACAGAATTGAGTACAAAGAGCAAAGTTGCAGACATGTCTGCCACCGCTGTAGCACCCTCTCCATTCATTTAGAGAAACCATATCTAGATTTGTCAAACAGCATTACAAGAAAATAATAAAAAGCTCTCGGGAAATTCTTAAGACTTGAACCCATGAACTTAGTTTGAGATTCCATCTAAATCAATTAGGTTAAAGGAGGTAAACTAATAACATATCTTATTATGACGATCATAAAGATTATATATTTAGTTAATTAATGGTCATATAATCCAATCTTTACATACTGTTCTCCCTAATCTAAATAACCTTTTTCTTGATAGCGAATCTGCTTTGAATTTCTGCATGTGGGGTGTTACAAATGTCAATTCACTTGATCATACGTTCTTCAACTTAAAAAAAGGCGCCGTAGTTATACATGTTTAACTCGTGCAAGGTGGTTTATACATCATCCTGGAGGAAGGAAGATGAGATCAAGAGGAAAAAGGACAGGATGAGTAGCAGTGATCTTAATCAAGATAAGAACACTTACGTCTCAATGTATCAGCAAATGAATTTCCCACGCATACCAGCCATTTCTTATCCACTCACCAAACTCTATAACTTTTTAACTAGACTACCTAGAAGCTTTCTTTCGGCAAAGCTATGTGTAAGTAGTCTTTGAATTTTCCTTAGCTATGTGTAAGTAATCTTTGAATTTTCCTTAACTATGTGTAGAATACGAAAATGTTTACTCAACCAATTTGTTTCTTTCACGAAAGTACTAATCTTTTTTTCTAGGTCAAAAATTTATCCTGTGCAAAAAAGCATATGTACATATTTGATTGAGAATATGATTTTAAAAACTGTCCCTCTATTAGTTAAAAGTAAGGTTGCGTATTATTAGACCTCTTTAAATCCTACATTTTAGTAAAATTTTTACTAAATTATTGTTATTGTTGTTGAGAATATAGATCAATATTCATTGATACAAAGTGTAAAGAACCATCTTTCTAAAAGATTTTAATGTTTAATGGAAGGTTTTTTTCCCAAGGTAAGTGAAAATTAATTTGCTAAAACTTATATATATGTGCTATCAGATTAAAATTTCATCCCATTTTCAATACTCTTATGTTATCATCATTTCTATTACTAGTTAAAGTAAGCTTACTTAATATCAGAATACTTGTCTTAATATCACGTTTACCAATGACCTTTTTACAGAATTAGTTTATGATTGCAATTCTAGTAAGTATTTTAAAAATCAGGTTGAAAGTTAAACCGGTTAGATAAGAGGTTTAAGGTTTAAAAAGTTCAACTAATATTATGTTATTTCATAATCGACTAAAAATTAAATAATTTTAAATATGATTAAAAAGAATTATCTTTATCAATAAAAAATTTAAAATTTATTTAAAAAAGAGATTATTAAATGAAAATTAATTGATTTTTTTTGATTTATAATAACTTATTAATTAATAAAAATTAATTGATTAATTAATAAATTGATAAATTTTTAACAAAATATTATTAAAATAAATCGAATCAGAATTTTTTATGTGTATTTTATTATCACAAAAGTTTGTTTCTTGAAAGCAATAAAATTGGTCAACATATCTAGTACATAAGGTTCCTCGCTTTACAGATGATCATAATATACATAATCTTTCCTTTTATATTTTATAAAGAAATTACTTCCATGACTTGAATTTGTTACATTATGATTACAAAAGAGAAACTCTACTAGTTGCTTTAAGATTCGTCCACTCCGTAGCAATGAAATTGTACCCTTGAAAACTTAACGTCAAGGGTTTGATGAAAAAACAAAAAGTTGTAAAGTTTAACGCGTTTAACTTGGGATTAAGCAGGTTTATTAGTCCAAGCCAGCTTGGAATAAGAGCAATTGAGAAAAAGATAGCATAGGGCCCAAGTTCCAAAAAGGGTCAGCTTCATCGTCAGCCATATTATCCCCTTACGTAAAAGTAGTATTATTCAATGACTGCTGTCAAAAAGTGTTAAAGAATGATCTCTGTTAACAGATAATTGTTTGCAGGTTCCTACTTCTTAGAAAATATTTTGTTCGCATCGTCACTCCCCACCTCTAATCTTGGGATCATCCAATTGCTTCCCCTGAATATTTAACCAGCAAGTGGGATTTCCCTTTGCTTTTGCATGAAGAAAGTGGCTGGGGCATTGTCGTCATATTAAGAAATTGAGGAGTTGGACTCAGGTTGGAAAGAGACAATCTAGTCTAAAAGAAAGCTACCATGTTAGAAGAAAATGGTAAGACCCACTACGTACCAAAGAAGCATGTTGTTTAAAAACCAGTTAAGAGGTAAGAGCCAAATACAGCATTGGCAAGGAAAGGAAGCTGAAAGTTACTACCAAACTCTCTATAATATCATACAAGCAAAGAAAAGAATTGATTGTTTTAATTCCCTCTCCAAACTTCCTCTCTACCTATAATTTCTATATTTATTGCCTCCCCATCTCAATTTGAAATTCTTCACACTCTGGATTTCAACAGATCAATTCATGGTACCACACTCAGCTTTTGGCAAAATTGAGATGATTCGTATGTTCCTTTTGTTTACTCTGATTTTCTCAGGTACCATTCATTTTTCTTAATCATCTTTCTTAGTTGATCATATCCAGTTGCATGAGCATGTTAGTTTTCATGTTTTTGGTTTTTCATTTATGTCCCAATGTCGAAATTTAGTGTCTAATTATGAACGGGTTGCAGAATATAATGGTGTTTTACAGGGAGTGACGTCTCTTGGTATCAACTATGGTCAAGTTGCGAACGATTTACCATCACCAGAGAAGGTTCTTGATCTCTTAAGCTCCCTCAGGCTCAACAAAGCGAGAATTTATGACACCAATCCTCAGGTTTTGACAGCATTTGCGAACTCCACCATTGAGCTCGTTGTGACTGTAGAAAACCAAATGCTACCTGTTTTGATGGACCCTCAACAAGCATTTCAATGGGTTAGCACCCACATTAAACCATACTTTCCGGCGACAAGGATCACCGGAATTGCAGTAGGCAACGAGATCTTCACCGATGATGATACTTCTTTACTAGGATATCTTATCCCTGCCATACTCAGCATACATAGTGCATTAGTTCAATTAGGCCTGGATAGCTCAATTCAAGTCTCAACACCTAATTCCCTAGCAGTTTTGGAACAATCGTACCCTCCTTCGGCTGGTAGTTTCAAAAGTGAGGTTTCAGCGGTCATGTACCAATACTTACAGTTTTTGTCTAGCACCAAGGCACCATTTTGGATCAATGCGTATCCATATTTTGCTTATAAGGACGACCCTAGTAGGATTCCCCTGGACTATGTACTTTTCAACCCTAATTCAGGCATGGTTGACCCGTTCACCAAGTTACACTACGACAACATGCTCTATGCTCAAGTAGATTCTGTCATTTTTGCTATGGCGAGATTAGGTTTTAACGGAATAGAAGTAAGGGTCTCGGAGACAGGTTGGCCGTCAAAAGGTGACACAAATGAAATTGGTGCAACTATTGAGAATGCAGCAGCCTACAACCGAAACCTGTTGAGAAGGCAGTTTGAGAACGAAGGGACGCCTCTAAGACCTAATATGAGGTTAGAAGTTTATCTTTTCGCTTTGTTCAATGAGGATTTGAAGCCGGGACCAACTTCAGAGAGAAACTACGGTATCTACCGACCTGATTGTACCATGGCTTACAATGTGGGCCTCACAGCTCTATCCAGTTCTTCGTCCACATCTTCCTCTTCCATTTCTCTTACTTCTTCGGCCAGTGCCACCAAGGTAAAGCCATAGGTTTCTTTTCTTACCTTAATCTTCCACTTTACTTTCGGCTGGCTAAATATTATAGGTTCATACACTCAAAAGTTGTACAGCCAAAGTTGTATATATACATTCAGCAATTTGTATAATACAATTACCATTGGTTGTAAATTATCATTGAGATCGTAATTAAATACATTTTGTGATTGTTCTACTACATATGTTATGATTAATGGGGCAATAACTCTAATTTTTTTTTTCTCTTGGCCTTTTTTTATCCTTAAATGGCATTTATTGTCGAACAGGCTGCAAAGATGGAATACCAATGCTTGGTGTACTCGATGTTTGTGTTTTTGCTGACCCTCCAAGTTTTAATGAGAAGAGCGTATTAAGTTATGCAACAAGTTCATGTAAATACTAGGGCTAAGAGCAATAATGCATAAGTTCCACAATGTGCTCAGCCACAAATGAGTTTGGAGAACACACCACAAAAACTGCCCAAACAATTCATGAACCATGCACGGCTTCTCAATCAGGATTTCTTTAACGTACTTATATCTCATTGTTTTGTTACAGAGGCACAACATTTCTTTCACCGTTATTATTCCCGATGATGTAGGAAACTTGCTTCTCTTTTAATTTGTTGTTCATTTTCTTTTCTGCATTAATTGTTGTGGTAGCGCAAAATTAATGTTATGTACAAATTAGTATTTATTGTTGCTCGTAAGGAGTAGGGACAACGAACTTCTCAATCTCACGTCATTAGTTGAAAAGAAAGGTACTTTGGTCCACTTTTGGACGTGGAATCCATAATATTGATCTCAGATTTCTGAAGTCTGCTTTTCTTCTGTCGCACTACATACCCTGAAATATATATGTATATTAAAGAGGAAATGAATATTTATCTACGAACGAGATAATGAAGGGCAAAGTATTAAACGATAGGGTATTCTTGTGGTTACATTCTTTTTCATCCTGAACCAGAGGGCAATTGGCCTGCTCAACTTTATTCTCTTAGGAGATACGAATATAATATATACATGATCGTCAGCATGGGGTCATTTGAGTATATACTTTCTATCGCAAAGGAGCTTTTGGGGATTGTTTTCCATTCACTTTCTCTGTAGAGAAATGGGGTAGACAATGTAAAATCTTAGTTGAACCTATGTGGATGGTGTCTATATTTCACATCAGCGCCAACGTGGTGCACATGCAGCCCAACATTACTTCATCTATGAGCAACCCTACACCATGGCTACTGTCAAAATCAAGTCATCATGGACAAGGTCCTCGTTTTGGGAGGGTCGGACGAGGATCATCAATATAGTTAGCTATTATATAATTCTTAAAAAAGAAGGTAATTAGAAATTCATCAAAGCTTTTGCCCATTTGAATTGGGAAATAGTTAAAAAACAGCAAGAAGATATACAAAAACAGAGAGAAAAATGAAATTGAATGAATAATAGTTCCATTGTAGAATGAATTGTTCTTTGTGGAAATGATTTGTTTGACCTTTTAGTGTTCATAAATTAAGAAAATTTGGCAAGAAGTTGAAGGAATCAATTAACCGGTGTCTTTTCTTGTTGCCCTTTTGCTTTTGACACGTTATAATATTAATAGTAGATGACGGTGAGGTCCCATGAACACGTATGTATAGAGTAAGCAATGTGGTCTTGCCTATTGAAAGTTTATTATAACAAGTCATGTGGTCTTGTTGCCTACGTTCATTTCATCTATTCTTAATTTTAGACTTGAATAACTTAGAAATATCGTTTTCAATTTCACTTTAGATTATATCACACGTATAATTGTCTCAATCATGAAGTGTAACATGTTGCTGATTCGTCTTCGATCTTAATACAAAGAATTCTTATATACACTCACGCAAATACTATATATTACTCTAAAAAGATTGCCGTTTTAAGAGTTAAAAGTCCTAAAATTTGGGTTGTCAAACAGTGACAATCATATAATCCCTGTAAATATTTATATTATTAGCCCCAACAGAAAACAAAGTAAAAAGGAAATTAGTAGTTTAAGTAAATGGCTGGTAGTGCACTCTTCAAGAAACTTGACCATAAAAGGCAAGCAGAGCGGCTTTCCATATATTAATCTAGAGCTGAAATTTTATCTTTATTGATTCTAAAGTACCTTGCATGTGAGGGTCGTTTTCTGTTGGAATTTCACGTCTTGATATGGTAGTATAGATATAGGTTGCTTAATTATCTTTTAACTTGCTTTAGGGGCCATGAATAGGCTTTCTTTTAAGGTCACCTTTACTTAATTTTGGAATAATTTTAGGAAGATTCTTTTATAAAGTGGTATGAAGGAAGTTATTAGAATATACATTACATGTTTAGATAATTGCAAAGATATAAAAACTATATTAGACCAGCCGGTTCTATCGCATTAAGCACAAAACAAACTGATTTTCATTTTGCTTTTTACTTTTGACCGTTTTGAATGAAAACCGACTAGTTAAATAATAAACTAGTCGATTTCCTCTTAACAGTGAAGAATCAAATACTTCTTCTTCTTTGATGCCCAAACCAATAAACGCATTGTCTCTTTGTATCTAGAAACGACTAGCTATCACTTACATTGAAGCACCAAAAAGACGACTAGAAATGCCAAATCACAAGGACCAGGCTCAAAAACCCTACATCAGAGCTCACATGCATTTATATCTCCATAATTAACACGAAATCTAGTGAATTTTTACAAGCTTTAGGCTTCGACCCTCTCTGCCTCATATAGGTGAGATAGCCTCAACGGTGCCAAGGCCTGCTGACCGATTAATAATGCAGGATGCAGCTATGGAAGACTCAGGAAATGAAGGCCGGAGATTGAAAGAGAGACAAGAAGGAGAGGAAATTAAACAATACTATTGAGGCAAAATGATTGACTAAGGATAGTAACACACTACAACAAAAATGATATACAGTAACATGTGATAAGTGTTATTAAATATGAATAGTAACACTAATAACTATGCTATGACAGCCCATGTTACTAAAGATATGATGCTTTAGTAACAGTTTTGACATGTTATTGTCGAGTTTAAT
>JANZLF010000002.1:38844625-38867797 GCA_026546835.1 Erythroxylum foetidum
CCAGCCTTCCTTGTTTTGCAGGTATATTTACGTCGAAGAACATCGC
The DNA here is from genome assembly GCA_026546835.1 of Erythroxylum foetidum. NCBI lineage: Eukaryota > Viridiplantae > Streptophyta > Magnoliopsida > Malpighiales > Erythroxylaceae > Erythroxylum > Erythroxylum foetidum. The sequence continues at coordinate 38,844,672 of JANZLF010000002.1, forward strand.
AGAAGGTTGTCAACTCATGAATCCAAACGGCAACGCACCGTTCGGCCAGAATCCGGCTGAACCATATATATACACACACTTTTGTATGTTCTTTTTACGTTTGGTTCATATATGGTCTTCATATAATTACCTTTGGTAGTTATTTAAAGAAGAACATTGACCATCATACCTTTCATGGGTATATTTGAGTTATTAAGCAACAATTCTTGTAGGTTTAGTCTCGAATATTTTGATACAGAATTTAATTTAATCACAATGAGACCATAAAGACTACATCCCCGCCCCTTATCATGACAAACAATGAAAAGTTATTTATGATCTGGAATGGATAAGCCAAAAGAAAACATGGAATCATGTAGATATTGAATGGCAAATATCTAATCCATTGAGATATTCGAAACTTGCAACTTGCACTCAAAACTAGTGATAAGTGACAGAAGCTTATCGTTTTAGTTGAAATTAATTTAGCTGACGGAATATGGCATCGTTACAAGCCGGTGGCTTTGTTGGGGTCCTTGTCGAACCTGTTCATCGATGTTGACTACAATAATACAAATGGAATCCTCCCTTTAAGGCTACTTCAAAATAACATCTTTTATTTATTTTTTTTCACTTTAAACAACATTAATTAGCCTTTTAATTGGGTCAGTGAGGGAAGTGGTAAAATAAAATTTCCAAGTGTATCAAAAAGTATGAAAAATCCTAAACTTGGTTTTTCCTCTCATAAACCAAATTTTATTTATTTTGAATAAGTTTAAAAAAAGTTATTTGATACTTGAAGAATCAAACATGTAAAAAATCTGTTCGAATTCGTAATGCAAATCAAAAGATATTCTTCGTTAAATGATTGTGATCTTCAATAGGTTTTTGCTTGCATTGCGCAAGTAGACATGTATAGAAAGTAAGCTGATCCATATTCGACTAGAAGCAGTGAACATTGCATCACATGCACGCTAGATAGCTTTCTAAGTATTTAAATAATCATTTTATTTACGTTACTTATAAGTGCTTGGGTGTGCTTACAACTCTATTTTAGAAGGCAGCGAATAGCTTGTAGCTTGACGTCTTTCAGCGGCGATTATGTTGAATAAACTATAGGATTAAACATCTCTCAGGAAAACTTGTTGAAGTTTTTGAAACTATGGTCAAGATCAATTCTTTCTTCCAAACTCAAAATTCATGTGAGATGTTATATTAAATAAAATAAAGAGTAATTTCAAGTCAAAAAGAACACATGAAATTAAATTTGAATAACTAAAATATTAAGTTCACCTTTTTATTGTATTTTTTAATATTTAAAAAATTGGACCAAAAATTAAACTTATAAAATAAAATGTTTAAAAGTTTAAAACTTTAACTCGTGAAAATTAGTATATAATGAAAATTGAATAAAATTGAAGACTTAAAAAAATTAAAGAAGGAAACTAGATAAAGGAGATTAGAATTTAATTAAAGAAGATAACTGTTAAATGAAAATAAAAATCAGTTAGTTTATGAGATTTGGTCGATCAATTAATTGATTTTTAATAATTAAAATTATTAAAATAAATTAATTTTAATTTTAATTTAAGTTTTTATAGTTAAAATGGTTAAATTTATTCAGTTTATGAATAATTGAAATTTTTTATTTACCTAATTTTGTGATGTAGGGGAATAGTGAAATGGCAGGAATATGAGAAATTGCAGTATATTAGAGTCCAAAGCCTAATCTATATCTTGTCTCTTCTGAACAGAACATATATCTAAACGGACTAAATCAGTAAATCTTAACTATATCCGTCCTTAAATCTGGATGTTGATGATATAAGTAAACTCTACATATATCTACAACTTATCTTTAAATTACAGGAAAAGACCAATTAACCATTCGAAATTAGGTGACAAAAAAGGGCAGCGCGGTTGAACGCACATCCCCATTCTACTAGCTCAAAATACAGTCGTCCTCGCATGTGTTCCACGTGTAAAACAATCTTATCCAGTCACTGAGATTATCCATAAAGAAAAAAAGGACCCACAGGCCACGCGTTGCGCTTAAACGTCGGCTGAATTTAAAATAAAATATACACAAAATAACTGAATTAATTAAATATTAAACATATAACGATTCAATTCTCTTATATTTAAATTAAATTAATTGAAATTAATAATTTAATTTAATTACCATAAATTCTCAATTTTATAGATAAGACGACAAAAGAAAGAAAACAAAAGTCTAATGCTAATGCCCCAAATCTGACTCGGACCCGAAGATAAGCACAGAAAAGAAAACGAGCCACGTCCTTTCAGAGGAAGTGGGACCAAGCGGATAAGGACTCGGTCCTCGTATCAATAAATATTAAATACTACCATCAGCGTATTGCAAAATACTCACCTCTTAATCTTCTTCATTACATTGAAATTCCATTCTATTCCTCCAGAGTCAACTTTTAGAACCTCTATTGGGCCATAGCATAGATCGTTCCTTTTTCAAGCTTTAAGCACGGCATCTGGGTATCTCCCGGTTTTGAGAAGCCATCATTTCTGCGGTAGATTTTTGGAGCAAGAATGGCAACTTGTGGTGTCGGGTTCGTTGGTGGAAATGGGTGTGCGGGTTGTTCGTCTTCGTGGTTCCAGATCAAGAATAGAAAGAAAAATAGCACGATGAAGAACAGAGTTAAGGTTGTTTGTTCTTCCTCTTACGTTATGGATCCTTATAAGACCCTTAGGATTCAGCCTGGTGCCTCGGAATCGGAGGTGAAGAAAGCTTTCAGACAACTCGCTTTGCAGGTTCTTTAATTTTCTCTAACTATTTTAGAAATTTGGTTTCTTTCGTTCTTGTTTGATCTTTGGTGGTTTAGCTTATGCAGTTTTTTTTTCCCTGAATTTTTTTTTTATCCTTCAGTATCATCCGGATGTTTGCAGAGGTAGCAATTGCGGCGTGCAGTTTAATCTGATTAATGACGCATATGATGTAAGTTATAATCTGTCCCTCTTGCCCATGTTCTTAATTTTAAACCAAAAAAAAAAAAAAGAAACAGCGAATAGGCAATGGATAAATTCGACGTTTGGTGTAAGCGAAAATTGTGGGTGAAGATATTCTTATGTGGGTATTACTTTGATGTGTCGATGGGAAAAAGCTCCTTTAATTACCCAATTACTAAGATACCCTGCACGAGTTTTGCATAGATGAACCGTTCTGTTGCATAATTTCTCTGTCTAAACAAGGTCCTTTGATTCATGCACCAGACGGTGATGAGTAACTTGAGAGGCGATTCCGACACCAATCAAATGTTCGAGACTACTTATGAGACGTACGATGAGGGAATCGATGAGCCAATGAGGGGGATGAACGATCCAGATTGGGAAATGTGGGAAGAGTGGATGGGATGGGAAGGAGCTGGAATTCGCGACTACTCTTCTCATATTAATCCTTTCATTTAAAGTCTGAATCAGAGATCCTGGAACTGTTGTCAATTGTGCACTACTAAGTTATGACCCCACAACTTTGGAAAAACCCATTTTGGAGTTTTTCTTGTATATAGAGAATTAGATGTCCATTTCCTTTCTTTTGTACAGATTTCTCCAAAACACTAAGAGGAAGTGCCAAATTATGTCTTCCTGATTGGTGGTGATTTCTGTTTTTTTATCCATGCATATACAATTGATCCTATAGTTTATGATATGTTCATAGAATTTCTAACTTGTAAAGGAGGCTTCTACAGATGACTACATATTATCAGCCCACAACAACACAGGCCCATTAGCCAAATACAAATAATCATTCTAGAAGGACAATCTTGCCCGTATATTCCTCTGCTTGTAACTGCAAGATTGTACAGCTGTAATATCGTTAGAAACAAGTGTATATATATGAAGCAGTAAACAATTTCCCAAACAATATCTTATTTTTTCATGGTATCAGAGCTACCTCGACCAACGTCTATGGCTGCCTCTCCTTTTTCCACTGCTACTGCTGATTCATCTGATCAGCTTTTAAACTTTCCTTCCCTTGCAAAATCTCTGAATTTTACAATCACCAAACTTACTCGATCAAATTACATCACTTGGAGAGCCCAGGTTCTTGTTGCGATTCGCGCCCTAGAGCTTGAGAAATTTATCTCCTCCTCTTTTGTTATCCTAGCTGCATTTACTCCCTCCATTGATAACTCATCTCAGCCCAACCTTGAATACCGCCTATGGCGTAAATTTGATCAGCTTCTCCTCTGCTGGCTGTTATCAACTGTTGATGATGACATCGTTAGCCTTGTCACCCATTCACAATCTTCTGTTGAAGTTTGGGTTACACTGGAAAAACTATTTGCTCAAACAAGCATGGTTAAAGTCCTGCAATTAAAACAGCAGCTATCAACTATTAAAAAGGGATCTGATACTATCAGTACATATATGCAAAAAATAAAAATTATTGGTGACTCACTACTTTTGGCTGGACATCCAGTTTCTGACTCTGAGCTAATCCTCAGTGCCCTTGCTGGCCTGGGACATGACTATGATCCAATTGTCTGTTTATTATCAAACACTATGGCATTTTCTTCATTTCAGGATATCCAGAGCTCTCTTCTCATGCATGAAACACGTCTGGATCAGCTAAACAGTGTCTCTCAGTTTTCAACACCATCTGCCAATTTTGTCAGTCACACCTCTTCACCTACCTTTTCTGGCGGTAGACACTTTGGACGTGGCAGAGGAGCAAGAGGAAGAGGAGGCAGATCCCACTCTCGGATTTTCTGTCAACTCTGTCAAAAGCCAAATCACTCAGCTCTTCAGTGTCACAAACGTTTTAATCAGAATTGGCATGGTCCTCCACAACATCAGCAGCCCTGGCGATCCCCTTCTCAACCTGTGCAAACATACACTGGAAATCATCACTCTCCTCAAGCAAATTATGCACACTCTAGCTCTTCTAACCACCATAATGTTTCTCAACAGCAAGAGCCATCAACTGATTCTACCTGGTTTGTTGACAGTGGTGCAACAAATCATGTGACACCTGATATTCAGAATTTAAGCATCAGTTCTCCCTACATTGGAAATGATCATTTAACAGTAGGCAATGGTAATTCTTTACCTATCTCACACACTGGTTCAGCATCTTTTCAATTCTCTAATTCATCTCCGCCATTACATCTCAGAAACATTTTGCATGTGCCTTCAATAACCCGTAATCTTTTAAGCATTTCTAAGCTTACCAAAGACAATAACATTGTTGTTGAATTTTCTGATAATGGTTGTTGTTTCAAGGACAAGCCTTCAGGGACCACTCTTCTGCAGGGAACTCTCCAGGATGGGCTGTATCATCTCAAGACAACATCTAATTCCTCTCATGACAAACCTACTGCACCTCCCTCCTTCGGTTCTGCCTTCCCTAAAGCCTACATTACAACCGTGGATGCCAATAAGCTACATGCTACAATGGGCCATCCCTCTCCATCTATTCTATCAAAGATTGCCAAATCTATGAATCTTCATATTGATATAAACACTTTACATTTCTGTGAAGCTTGTAAACTTGGAAAGTTGCATCAACTTCCTTTTCAAGTTCATTCAATTAATGTTACCAAGCCTTTTGAAATAGTATATTCAGACATATGGGGTCCTTCCCCAACTCTATCAACAGAAGGACACAGATATTACATTATATTTGTTGATGCTTATACTAGGTTTACTTGGTTTTACCCCCTAAAGCTCAAATCCGAAGCATTCCCTACATTCCTAAAATTCAAATCACATGTTGAACTGCAGTTTAATCACAAAATAAAAGCATTTCATACTGATAATGGAGGAGAATATCAGACGTTTCTCCCTTACCTTAAGGCTCAAGGAATCATTTCTCGATTATCATGTCCCTATACACATCAGCAAAACGGTGTTTCTGAACGAAAACATCGTCACATCACAGAAATGGGTCTAACTCTTCTCTCCCATGCATCTATGCCTCTCTCCTTCTGGTTAGAAGCTTTTCTAACTGCTACTTATCTCATAAATCAATTACCCAGTCCAATTACCAATCTCAAATCTCCTTATGAGCTTCTCTATCACAAAAAGCCAACCTATACTCATTTAAAGCCCTTTGGTTGTAGCTGTTACCCTTATTTAAGACCCTACTCCTCTCATAAATTCAATTTTCATACCACTAAGTGTATCTTTCTTGGCTACAGTCTTTTCCATCGTGGGTATAAATGTCTAAATGCTCATGGACAGCTCTATATTTCTCGCCATGTAGTTTTTAATGAACAGGAATATCCCTATCCTCTTCTTTTCAAACAATCCACCTTACCTACACCCTCTCACAAAGCTCATTCTACTCTACCCATTTCCCTTCTCAAACCTCCTTCCACTTCTGTACAGCCCCCTGTCAGCAGTTCCATGTCAGAGGATTGGTCTTCAAGGGCTTCTTTGGATCTACAACCATTACAGGTAAGTTCCTCTCCTCTTTCCTCTAACTTCCATTCACCTTCTGTTTCCCTTCCCTGCTCACCCAACCCTCCTAATTCATCTTCTACTGCATCTCCTCCTTCTACTATTCCCACTAACAATCTCCCTACTGCTCACTCTATCCCTCTCTCAAATGTTCACCCTATGCAAACTCGCTCTAAGAGTGGCATATTTAAACCTAAGCTATACACCACTTCCCTCTCTCCCTCACATATTAGGGAACCACACTCTGTTGCCCTTGCATTACAAGATCCCCTTTGGAAAAATGCCATGGATGATGAAATGCATGCTCTACACAAAAATCAAACCTGGACCCTTGTTCCTTATCATCCTAGCATGAATGTTCTGGGTACTAAATGGGTGTTTCGTGTCAAATACAACTCAGATGGCTCCTTTGCCAAGGCAAAGGCTCGATTAGTGGCTAAAGGGTTCAATCAAAACCCAGGTGTTGATTTCACTGAGACTTTCAGTCCAGTTGTCAAATCTTCTACAATTAAAGTTATCCTATCTCTAGCTGTCTCTTTTCAGTGGGACATTCAACAGATTGATATCAACAATGCATTTCTCAATGGGGTTTTACAGGATGAAGTCTACATTCATCAGCCACAAGGGTATGAAAATCCCTCCTACCCTACTCACGTATGTCATCTTTCCAAAGCCCTCTATGGACTTAAGCAGGCTCCCCGAGCCTGGTTTCTCACCCTCAAAAAGACTCTTCAAGAGTGGGGATTTACTCCCTCAAAATGTGATACATCATTATTCTACTTTCATCAAGACAAATGCCAACTTTACATTTTGATCTATGTTGATGACATACTAATTACTGGCAATAATAATGAGGAGATTCAACATCTGATAAATCGTTTGCACAAACATTTTGCTCTTAAGTCCCTTGGTTCTCTACATTATTTTCTTGGTTTCGAAGTTCATCGAAACCCTACAGGTCTATATCTATCTCAGCGAAAATATATCTATGATCTTCTGCAAAGGGCAAATATGCTTACCTGTAAGCCATGTTCCACTCCTGTCTCTTCTGGCCAGAAGCTGTCTGCCTTTGAAGGGGCTCCGATTGAAAATCCTTCTGATTATCGCAGCCTACTTGGTGGTCTTCAGTACTTGTGTCACAGTCGCCCTGACATCTGTTTTATCGTCAAAAAATTGAGTCAATTTTTAACGAATCCCCTTCAACCACACTGGGTTGCTTTAAAACGAGTTCTTCGTTACTTACGTGGTACTGCTGAAAAACATCTTCTTTTTCGTTCTTCATCATCTCCTTTGCAGATTCATGCCTTTTTCGACTCCGACTGGGCTGGCTCTGTTGACGATCGCAGATCCACCTCAGGCGGCTGTGTTTTTCTGGGGAGCAATCTCATCCATTGGAGCTCCAAAAAGCAGACGGTTGTAGCTCGCTCCAGTACTGAGGCGGAATATCGGGCCCTTTCCACTCTCTCGACCGAAGTTATCTGGCTTCTTTCTTTTCTCTCCGAGTTAGGGTTTTCACCCTCTCATCGTCCCATCCTCTGGTGCGACAACAATGGTGCTCGCGCTTTGTCTCAGAATGCCGTATTCCACGCCCGAACGAAGCACATAGAAGTTGACGTGCATTTCATTCGGGATCGGGTTGCAGACGGAACCTTCGATATCAACTATGTCAGTTCGGAGGAACAACTCGCTGATCTTCTTACTAAACCTATGACAGTCGAACGCCACCTCAAGTTATGTGACAAACTCAATCTCGTGGCCCACGAAGCTTGCGTTTGAGGGGGCATGTAAAGGAGGCTTCTACAGATGACTACATATTATCAGCCCACAACAACACAGGCCCATTAGCCAAATACAAATGATCATTCTAGAAGGACAATCTTACCCGTATATTCCTCTGCTTGTAACTGCAAGATTGTACAGCTGTAATATCGTTAGAAACAAGTGTATATATATTCACTCCTTCTACGAAATAAAGTTACAGAAGCAGAAAACAATTTTCCCAAATAATATCTTATTCTTTCATTACTCAACCCATATCCATATCTATTTTTTATGACACTCAATCCATATTCATATCCATATCCATCGATTTTTAATATTTACTACCCATATCCAAATTTATTGGGTTGTTTAGGTTTTTGGATATCCATCGGGTTGTGTAACACATAAAAATATAATTTCTAAATAGAAAACATAAAGAGCAGATTTTTACGAACGTTCTAAATCAAAATTACTTTAATAATAATAAGTCAAGATTTTGATTTATATGTATTAAAAACCATAAAATTGGAATAATAAAAATCATAATGTCTAGTATAAAGACGACATACATTTTTCACAATTTAGAACTAGAATAAAGATTGAAATAACCAAAGCTTCAAATTGTCTTTGCGAGAACTCCACAACATTCAAAACTCCATCTCCATATCATTTGCATTATTATCATCCTATAAGAAAATAAAATATCATGAAAAATGTGCGTACTGAAGAGTAAAGTGTAGATTTTAAAGTTATTTTTCTCATAAAATATTAATATTTTATTATATTTAGCCATAAATATTCAAGAAAAAATAGAAAAAATAGAGTTAATAAAAAACAGGTAAGATATGAGTATCTATAGTTCGGGTTATCACTAGACCCATATCCAAATCCATATCCACATCCATTTTTTAACATCCATTTAAAATATATTTTTTAGCCTCCATATCCATTTTTTTGGGTTGGATAGTGCGGATGTTAATCGGGTTGAAAGCCCATTACCATCCCTACCTGCAAGGGACCTACTCGGCTCGAGTGAAGATTAGTCTAGGAGTGAATGACTTAAAAATATCTTCTCATAATTGGGACCCTCCTAAGACACCTCGTGAGTAACGAAAAAAAATGTTGTCCATTGGTTGCAGTCGGAGAATGTTCATCAGGTATTAAACTATGTTAAAGATGTTAAAGTAGAGGAAGAGCAGAGAAGAAAGTTTTAATAAATAATGGAATTTATTCTCGATTGTCACTGTATACTTGAAACAGAGGAGATATATATACAAAGTCCATGTAACTAATCGGTATGCTAATTATATGGTACTAACTAATTACAAACTAACGATGCACAAATATCTATACAATAAAATAACAACTCTCAACAAAAGAGGCCTCGGTGCGTAAAACTTATTCAGCCAAATTTGAGCTTCTATTGTAAACAACAATGCCGATAAGTAAGCCAACAGAAGACAAGATGGTAAGGAAGGCCTATGTGCTTTGAGCTACCAGTCATATAATTCTCCACACCAGGCTCCGGGACTGATGCAATGCAACAACGAAACGTCGATAATCTTTAGAACAGGGAATATTCTTTGTTTAATATGGAGAAGTGGAGATTCAGAAACTCGAGTATGATAATCACATTAACACAAAATACACTTAGCACATGAAAACAAGAAGCATGTAGTAGCAGTATAATTGATGTAATTCTACAATTTTGAAAAGGTTACATAATTACAGCTCGTACAACAACAAACAAGATGGTAGTCAGATTTGTAAGAGGCTAAGCAAATAAAACTTGAGAACTTGAGGGTGTCAAGTCAGAAAAACTATCCGGTGGTTCCACTACTTGCCATGTAACACCAAAGCTCCACTTCTCGGCAGGGCCCTTCTGTTTCAGCCTAGAGATATGACCCACAGCAACATGAAGATTCCGACCCACGATATAAATTTTGCAATCACAGGCATTTACTGCAAAGGGTTTGCAGATTTGCTCTGGCAAAGGGGACCCTTCTATTCCTTCCCAGGAATCAGTATCAGCATCATAAACCTTGAGCTTCATCCTTTCGAGCTCCGAAACCACAAACAAGCGCCCATAAACAACCACACTCGAACCAGTCCATCCTTCTCTCAGTCCGACAGCCATATTCTCCCACTCATTGGTTGTAGGATCATAAACTTGACCCCTGGGAGAGACATAAAATGGCCATAGCCAGCCTTCTGTTACAAGAAACTTTCCATCAAGAACTGCTGCATCATAAGACGCCATATTAGTTCCCATGCTTGAAATTTGATGCCAACTCCCTTTTATAGGATCTAAAACCTCAGCCGAGTCTAACTCAAAAAGATCAGTGCTGTTTCCTCCAGCCACATAGATCTTCCCATCAATTACTCCACTTGCAAAAAAAGACCTGGCTGTAAGCATGTGATTCATCACAGTCCACCGATTCTTCTGCATCTCATACTTAAGGACCAGGTCAAGTGGGCAATCAACATCAGAGACCATACCCCCACAAACAAAAAGTGTTCCATCTGAAGGTATTGAAACACACCTAAATCCATGCGGGCAGACCTTGTCCTTACAAGGCATGGTGGGAATGGTATGCCAAGTAAAGTGAGAAAGGTCCATGACTTGCCACTGAATCTTTCCAGTACACTTGTGGAAAGCAAAGACAAACAGCCAAGGATCTTTGAAGCCTAATTCCTTTCTACGGGTAAAGAACCGCTCCTTACTACCAAGAAGTAAGTGCCATCGCTTGCAAACAGCCCTGCAAGCTGCATGACTCTGAACTGGAAGCCGGAGAAGACAGTTTAATGCAACATCATCTGGAAGCCCTGGAATGAAGGGCTCGGATAGGAAAGACACCTCATACTCAGATGGAGGAGTTAACAAAGAAGATTGGTTCACAGCCAGCCTAAACTTTGGAGATAACGTCATCTGAGAATCCCCCAGCTTATGTACAGGTGCCTGTTGGGAAGACAAACGTACCCTTTGCATCTTTCTACTCCAACAAAATACAAAAGTTCTTCCCAATGACGCTTCAAGAACCTCACCGTATCAACTGTAAATGATGTGTCCCTCAAGTGTTGAACGAAAAACTAAGGGGAACAAAGGATTCCTGGTCCAAATTACGTATTCATTTACAGCTTTCTTTTCAAACTAACCAAATTCCCTTTCTGAAAACATACAAAGCAACCCAATTTCTGTTCAGAAAAATAGTTCATATGATTTGCAAACATAACACATAAACAACCTCCTAATAACAAAATTCATCATACGCATCAAAGTACAAAACTTTTCTTCAATCCGCAAAGAATGACTACGCATCACCACTTTGGAATCAAGTCGATTATTTGAAAATTAAACTACTGATAGCAATAGCAATCACCTAAAAAAAGAAGATCTTCTGCCCAGATAGCAGCAAACCAAAACAACTCAATCATTCAACTGCAGCTCCTTAAAGAAAATTAAAGCCAGTAACAACAAAAATGGAAGGTCTAATACCACCCACAGGCTAATCAACACAACAGACAAAACTAGCTCAGAGAAATACCATGTACCTGAGAAACTGAAAGTGCCCAGAAAGCAAACGCCAAAAACCAATATGTCAACTTACTGAAATCAATCTTCTTGCGTAAACTGTTAGGAAAAAAACAAAAAAGACAAGGACTTGGATGTGAATCAATTCTGGTTTTCTTCGTACAGCAAAAATAGAGATGACCAAGAAGTAACACTACCCTTCTTCTCAAAGGAAAGGCTTTCTCGAGAATCCATGTACTCCCACGCGCCAACGGAGTGTGTGCAAAGTCACGAGGCACCTTCTCAACACGTGTCTTGAAGTGCTGGAGCGTGCGGGACAAATGCATTGGAAATGCAGGTGGTGAGAGTTGGGGACCTTGAAGATTGGAGCTAAAAGCCAAAGGTGTCTTGTCGGAGGCTAAATGCGTAGTTTAAAGAAATAAAAACGGTGGATAATCTCATAATCAACAACTATTATAATATAATATCAATCTTTTAAATGCTGTTTAGTTCGACTGATTTTATATTAAAATTTTTTATAAACCAATCAATTTTTTAATTTAGTTTTTAATTTTCAGGTTAATTTAATTAATTTTTTTGTTGTTAAAAATTAATTTTTATAAAGTATTCAATATTTTATAAACCAAATTGTATAATTAATTTTATTTTAAATTTTACATTTTTTAATAAGTACGAATATTTTCGATTATTTTTTAAAATTTTAAAATTTATTCAATTTTTAATTAATTTTATACAAGTCTAACACCAATTAAATTTTTTAAACCTTAACCTCTTGTTTTACCGATTTAACTTTCAATTCGATTTTAAAAACAATGTATAATATAATTACCCTAATTCTATTATTTTTTAATATTTATTTTCAAGTCAACAATAACATCCAACAAAAATCTCACTGATTGATAGAGCCTGGAGAGATTCAGTAGTACGCACCCTTATTCCTAACTTATCATAATTCTATTATTTTGTAATATTTATTTTCAAGTCAACAACTACGTCCAACAAAAATCTCACTGATTAATATAGTCTAGAGAGATTTAGTAGTACACAGCTTTATTCCTAGCTGATCCTAATTCTATTATTTTGTAATATTTATTTTCAAGTCAACAACAAAATCCAGTAGAAATCTCACTAACTAGTAAAATCCGAGAAGGTCTAATAATACGCAACCTTATTTTTAACTACTAAAGAAATTATTTTTAAATGACCCAAAAAATTGAAAAGGTCATTCACAATTCTCTTTATTAAAAAATTGAAAATGACCATCTTCTTTCCATTGTCTTAAATTTAATTTGTAGGTATTAGGAGCTTTCAATTCAATAAGTAGGCGTAAGATTAATTTTCATCTAAATGGAGTCTTATCCTTGCTTGAGAAAGAAACCAGATTTAGGTGGTGATTTAGTTGGCTAAGCCAATGTTTAGAGGTGATATTTTGGAAATTGAAGCAAAGAGTGACCCCACAACCCAACAATCACCTTAGCTTATGTGTTGGTTAGGTACAAACCATTAATTAATGCACTTTGTCCTCAACAGACCAATCCAGTATCAACTCTGCAAATACAACACTACTAAATCAACTAGAGTGAGTGATATAAAGTCTTTGGTTTTTATAGAGCATCAAAGCAAGCAGTGAAAGAAAGTGATTTTATGTGATGATGTTGGTAGAAACAGTGGCAATGGAATGGAAGAGTGAGGGACAACAGTATGTAATTGCATTGTGACAGTAAAGATCTCCTGCAACAGTAGGTGATTCACAAGTATCACAGCTAAAAGAATGCAAGTCCTTAAAGAGTATTGATGGTTGTAAATCGACCATTAATACAAATAAGCAAAATGTATTAATAATGGCAAAATCAATGTATGTCTCATACTCCATTATTAAATTTCATGAAGTGTTATTTTATAAACAGAAATTAACTTATAGACTATAAGAAGTTAAGCATTCATTTAAATTTTCATAAAACTTTAAAAGTAAAGTTTGAGAATACATTGCATGGAAACCAACAACAATTCCCAAGCAGTTAACAAAGATAAACCTATTTCAGGCTAATCTTTTTTACGCAACACTTACTGCTCACTTACTCTTACAACCAAACTTCTGTTGCAGCCTGGTTCAAATCCTTGTCAAATAACTGGATGATGACAATGCAATCACTCCCTCAATCTCTGCAACAAAGTTTAGGCCTATTTTTACCGAAGATCCTAAGACATTCCAACCGAAAAACAATAAAACATAGTGTATGCCTGCAAATACAAAACAAAGTCCTTTTGCATGCATATCCATTCATGACTAGGGAAACAAACTACGCATATGCTCAGGCAAGGACCTATAAAGCTAAAGATGTAATGACAGATCCAAAGTTCCTTGACCGCTCCCTTCGTAATCACGGCTGTTACTGACCCCAGAAAGAGGAAGATCCAAATTCTTAGAAGGAAACAAATTTTCCTTCATGGGCTCGTTTGTTGGGGCAGCAGATACATAGGACTTTATCTTCAGCTTTTTCAGTGTGTTCACAGTTGTACCCTCGTCTGGGGCATCATCTATGTAAGGCCTTCTTTTCCCTTCACAATTCCAAGCAGTTGTCTTGTTATACTGGCCAGCATCCTCTTCACCAGTTCCTAAGTCGTGACCTAGATGAGAATCATTTAATGCAGCATTGGGATGCGGAAGCTTGTTCAGATCCTGAACAAGATTCAGTGAGATACCACCATGAGAGAATGATGTGCTATCCTCGTAGGATTGGAATTTGCCAGAAGTAACTGGACAGTATTTGTTGGAACCCAAATCTGATGAAGGATCAGAAGGAAATTTAATAGGAGCGGAAGTATCAAAAGACATGGAGGCTACAGATTGATTTGTATTTGACAGAGCAGCTTGTTTTGAATAATAAACAGGCTGAGGAATTTCAGGACTGGCACTTGATGAAAGCCTAGACGAAAACATAGATAGAGATTTGGCATTTAAAGGATTGTTACCAGCTAAGTTTCCAGTATCCATCAGAACAGTCTCGGGCAAGTGGATTTCAGAAGACCACAAAAGAGGAGGTTCCATACTGAAAAGAGGCAGAAGTGGCCTGACACAATTTGAAGAGCTCTCAGCTTGGCCATTTACAAGGGATTCCAGCTTGAAGCTAATACCGTTGACAGATTTACGGTGATCAAGAGTTTTCAAGTGTCTTGTTGACTTAAGCTCCACTCTGTGAACCCTGACATGACCTCCAAGAGCCTGATGGCAGCTGAAGACCCTATGGCAATAAATGCATGAAAAAGGATGTCGTATTTCTTCATTTTCCTTATTGCTGAGCAAAAGCGAATTCATTGTTGAAGTTGATTAGAAGGCCCACAATAAGAGACTTGAAGGAACTCCTTTTAGAAGACTATGAAAACTAACAAGCAGAAGAACCTGGGTATTTACAGTGCCTCCTATCGTAATTTATAGTAGTCTAACGAGGGAAAGTCAAGTTATAATGGGCGAGAGCAATTAATGCAACCGGCAATCCTCATTAAGACTACTTACGGAAGTGTACAAATGACATAAGTTGCCACAATAAAGTTCCATATAACAAATTGCTTTAACTTTCTTTTGTCCTGTAAAAATCTACACTCAAGATAGCCATAAATGCAAATATAATGAAAAGCACTTAAACAAATCTAGTATGCGAGCAAGAGTTGCAAGTGAACATAAATGAAGGCATTATTTAAAGTGGTTAGGAGGAAATGTAATAAATAGACAACATAAAAATGGTATAATAGGTAAAGCTACGCACTTCATAATGAGGACATTTGACTGAAATCTCAATTGGTTAAGGCCATTCGATTTCTCTTAAATAAGATAGCAACGACAAAATTACTAAAATTAAACATGAAACTAAGTCAAGTATTATCCCCAGTTATGCACCTTAAAGGTTTTTCTCAACATCTATTTGATCAAATAAACAAAAATTATCATCAATCCTCGATCTTTTATCTCAATTTACTCTTATCAATATTTTGTATTAGCTTATATTTTGCTAGATAGTTCATATTATAGTCTTGTGAGCCTTATATTACTTACATATCACTATGCGGCTTATACCGAAGTATCGAAATAAATAATAATAGATTGTATTGCCCTACTATTACTAATAGATTGTGGAAACCTAGTCAATAAGAGTTAGATGCTCTTTTTCTCTTCTATACAAATTTAACAAATTATCGTGTAGTACACACCAAACCTATTGCAACACCAAACCCATATCTCAATCACATTGTTTTTACCACCATAATTGAAATTAACCAATCACTATTGTGATACTATTAATGTTGGTGGCATTATTCCTAATAACACCATCACCGCTACTACAGAAACCATTAAAATACACAATGGTCTTTGAATACCAACATTATAAACTAGCATTGCCTTACAACTGTGCCATTGATCCCACTGTTACAACAAATGTTCAACCTTTGCAGTTAACTAGCATACAAGAATGAACCTCCAATATTTTTTGAGTCATATTTTTTGAACACAACCAAGCTTTACATGCTAATTTTAACTTTACAAAGAGATCTAGAAGGCATCTCAACGACGACCTTGGTCTAACCAAGTTAATAAAAAATACAAGCATCTAAGTAATTCAAAATTTCAACTAAGTTTAAACCATTGATGAAACTCTTTTGAGTGAAGTAAGATTCCAAAGAAATGAAATGAGGGACTGATCAGCTGGAAATGAGGAGAAGGAAGTGAAAATGAGAGCAACACATCACCAAGGAAAGAAAAGTTACTCAATGTCTTTGATTTATGAAAGATTCTTCTTTGTTTTAACAAGACGACATGTAATATGTTATTAGTCTACAACAATTACATCCAATAGGGTGAATTGTCATATGAAGACCAAGATAACACAAGACATTCAACTTGACTAAGCGTAAATTTCAAATCCTAAGAAATCAGTTTAATGTGTGTTCTCCTTTCAAGCTTACTTATCTGATATAATGTTGGAGAATCCTTGTAATAAGCATGCGTTGATTTTTGTGAACTTTCCAGCTTTTGTTGAAGACTAGAAGGAGAGATCCTAGAGAAAAACAATGAAATTAAAGAGGTGAAATCTGTGGGCATTTCTCTGATTATTGTTGGCAATAAGTAGGTTTTGAAAAGAAAATGACGCAAACTAGAAGAACCCTACCAAAAGCAAATAAAAGGAGATTGATGCTTTGAACAAATGCCCCGACTTTGGTAGATAAAGCAGCCAATACCCTTTTGTAGGAAGAGAAATTTAGAAGTTAATGTTAATGCTAAAAGATGATGATCAATTTATAGTTTAGAAACTCAGTTACTTACCTTCTCCACCCTAGGGGCTTCAAAGCAAGTCTTTCATATTAGAGTATCTCATTGACCAAAATCCTGCAACATGCAGATTATAGAGAACCAAAGAACTCAGCCCATTAAGATGTAGCCATGTAAGTGCATTTTCAATTGTTTCTACCAGCAATCTTGTAACTGCAGAAACTATACATCTATTAGAAAAAAAAGGGATAAATTATCACTACCATATATGTATAAATAAGTACTATCAGAATACGAACCTACAGTAGTTGGAAAAGAGACCGAACAGAGCAGTTATTATTGATTCAAATAATAATAAGGATCGGGCTCCTATTCTGGAAAACTGTAAAGGGTTTTAAAAAAAAAGATATAAGGATATATCAACCAATCTTAAAAAATCAAAACATGGGAAGACTCCAAGCAATGTACTTCAATGAAAAATATGCACATGAAACATAGTGGGGGGTAGGCTGGCTACAAGAGAAGGATTATAAAGGACAATGCATCGATTAACTAGCCTTGTGGCAACAACCAATCAAAATTTCACTGTTTTCTCCAATATATATATATATACATATATATATAATGAAGTGTTCATGTAAAATTAACCGAAAAGGAAAGAAGATACAAAGTAACATCTATATTTCAAAAAACAAGATGGCTTAAATTTAAGTAAAGTTTCCCTTATGAGAACATCCATTTGGACAGAAACAGGTCAACTTAATAGAAATATAAAAAAGAGTATTTATGTGATCAAAACTATATCTCTTATCAATGCAAGTAAAGTATAGGCCATTTACTGGGATTTAGCAACTCCAGTGGCTTGATATCAACCATTTCAAACCATGCTTTAGTATAAAATTTGAGTTCTCATTCACATTTTCAGAAGATGAAGAGTGACCTAAGTAAATAACAAAAGGAAGTGTTCCAACCCTTTTGATCGCAGAAAAACTAAGAATCACAACATAGTGTAGAAGCTACTCGTTGATATTATAGCTTCAAGCATACTCTACACAACTCCAATTTTTCCTTTCATCAAGTTCACATTTTTCCTTTCTAATTGCATATGTCTACCATAGAAATGCAACGAACTCATAAACTTAAGTTAAACAATCCAATTCCAAAAGCAGTATCATAGACACCATTCTGGACAATAAACACGAACGCATATACTTGTCTAATCTAGCCATACAAAATAATAGCAATAGCAATAATAACTACAAAAAGTCAGAACCAATCCCTCTCTGAGATGAAACCTGGAATCAGAAGGGATAAGTGTCAAAATCATTCTCGTGGAGGTACTAAATTGGCTACCAGTTCAACAGTGAATATCAATATGTGCGTATGTATGTAGGACTGAGCAAGAACAACTGATTCGTGACATGGGTCAACTCCAACACCCATAAACAAAGAGAGAAGAGAAGCCCTTACCTATGGACAAATTGGCTTTACACATTTTGCATGTAGGTCACTGGCTTCTGAGCTGCTTTGCTGTATCTGAGATGAAATGGAATGGCTTTACTTGTTTAATAGTCCACTGCTTTAGTTAAAATGGGCCACATTGTAATACAACTTTTTGGCTAACTGTTCGTATAGTTAGGCCCGCACGGACTACATTCTGTTTTCTGAAACTAATATTCTATCGAATCTTAGTCGTCGACCAAGGAACTCTTGCCAAAAATGTCGAATGTTTGGGCTAAATAGATGAAGACGAGAGAGAGTTGAGACTTGTAATACGAGGAGATAAAGGTGATGCTTACATTTTTTTGGTTGCTGCAGGTACTGATGAGTTTACATACACCGTAGCAACTTCAGCGTACATCATGTGTTCTTAATATTCTGCAAAAGCTTGACAATTGTATTACAAACTTCCAAAAGGCCCTGAGCACTCGCATTTGCGTGAAATATTCATGCGTAAATGCGCGTTTTAGGGCAATTCAAAACTATTTGATATCGCCGAGAAAAGAAATTTTCACAAAGGAAGGATTGAATCCCGAAGGTCTGATATGTCTTGACGACACGGGGACTTCAGCTTCCCACTAGATTAAAAAGACCCTTTTCGTTGATAAAGGCGAAATCCCAACCGAGGAACTTTTGATTACATACGCACTTGGATCCAAGTTTAGCAGACAACTATCGACTGAGAAATCCAAGGATACGAAAGTCATCATATGTTGCCATTTCTGCTTCTAGTATCAACTGAATCACTTGACATCCTAAAATGGTTGCTCAAAACATTGAGAAAAGAATCCATCTTTGAGCTTTTAGACAACTGATTCATCTACCAGCAAGGCAACAATGCTGCCATCTTCAACTTCTCCATTTCTTTTCACTATACTGTTATTCACATAATTCTGCATAAACCATTTGAAGTATAGATCCAAAAAATAGCTTGGGCAGCAGAGTTGTCGCATAATATAAGGAGTTAAGGATAACCAACATGTGTGAACCTAATAATAGTTTATGAACACAGCTAATGACGTTTCTTCCACATATCTAACAACGAACCGTAAGTAATTATTGGCCTATTTGGCAGCAACATAAAAGGATTCCATGAAAAAGTTCTGTTTTTAACAACACAAAATTTCAAATAAAGAAAAATATAACTTGTAGATTGACTTGACTTCACTGGCACAGCTGCTCAACAGCTGTGACAATCTGCGGAGGTTGAACAACGGTCCATTCTTCCAATGTACCAGCATAAGGGGTAGGCACATCCTGTGAAGACAAGCATACGATTGGAGCATCCAAATAGTCAGTAAAGTTTTCAGTAATAGCTGCTGTCAAGCTAGCACCAATGCCACCAGTCTTCATACATTCCTCCACAATCAGAACACGGTGTGTTTTCTTCACTGAATTTCCAATTGTGTGAAGATCAAATGGTTTCAGTGACCTGATATCAATCACCTCAGGATCATATCCCTTGTTCACCAAGGTTTTTGCAGCCTGCATCACGTGATATCTCATCCTAGAGTATGTCAATATAGTAAGATGCTCTCCAGGCCTAACCATCTCAGCTTCCTCAAGGTTACAGATGTACTCCTCATCCGGGATTCTTTCCTTTAGGTTGTAAAGCAAAACATGTTCAAAGAGAATCACGGGGTTATTGCTGCGGATTGCAGCCTTCATCAAACCCTTGGCATTGTAAGGAGTTGAGCACGCAACCATCTGGATTCCAGGAATTGACTGAAAATATGACTCTAGGCGTTGTGAATGCTCAGCTCCAAGTTGCCGACCAACACCACCTGGTCCCCGAATAACTATTGGTATGGTGAACTGCCCACCAGATGTGTAGTGGAGCATGCCACAGTTGTTTGAGATTTGATTGAAAGCTAAAAGTAGAAAACCCATGTTCATACCCTCAACAACTGGCCTCAAGCCGGTCATGGCAGCTCCAATGCCCATACCAGTGAAGGAATTCTCAGCAATTGGGGTGTCAAGAACTCTAAGATCACCATACTTCGTAGCCAGGCCCTTGGTCACCTTGTAAGAACCTCCATAATGCCCCACATCTTCACCCATGACACATACAGTGGGATCTCTTTCCATTTCCTCTTCCAACCCTTCTCTTAGGGCCTCAAAGAGTAGAAGTTCATGCCTAAATATAAAACCAAATAAGATTGAGATAAAAACAATCACCAATCAATACAATACAAATCAACAAACCCAATTCCATGAATATTTCATGGATGTCCTTTCTATTCATGGCATTGTCCCAAGACTGCATAGTTTCATTCGTCTGTTAAAGCCAAAAAAAGGTTACAAAACGAGATAAAAGGCATAGCTAACATAATTGGCATAAAGGTGGGTTGGGTAGAATTTCAAGGCCCATTCAGAATTTTAGATGGTCAGAGATGCATTGATTTTCACCTAGGCCCTGCTCTGCCCCTCTTGCAACTTTCAGGATATTAACTATTACCTTCTTGAAAAGAAAATTTACAGGATTATGTTGGGATTTGAGGACTATTTATGCTCCACCTGTCCTAATCAGCAAACTACGTGACAAACAATGGTGTGAGAAATGCACTAAAGGTAAACGTTTATGCATAAGTTAATAAAAAGTAAATGCTACAGCTTGGAGGTTTACATCACTTCATCTGGTTGTGGACTTGTCACAATGTTAATTTTATAACAAATTCATAAGTAGGACATATGTTTGTATTTATCAGACTACATTTTAGTAATTTTGATTGCATTACAAACCACGAACACCACAATATGCCATCATCAAATTTTTCTAACCGTTAATTCTCCAAAAAAAAAAAAAAAGTCTAACCGTGCATAATCCAATGTGTCATCAACAGAAGTGGCATGACTCAACCAGGCCAATCAACAATTTCATACTAACATAATGCAAGAGGTTATTGGGAAAGCTATTTACTCTCAGAAATTGCTTGCCAAAGTTTTGGATTTATTATGAAACCCAAGTTTTGGATTCAGCCTTTTAATCCTCTTTGATTAAACCTGTTCAAAGTTGGTGTGCAATAATGTCTAGATCCATCAAAATTTTTAACGACTTGGATATGTTATTTAATCATAATGTCAAAAGATTTCTCCATGAGGGTGGGAGTGGAACTACCAAACTTAGGACTGTTTATAGCCTTATCTATACATGATTAACTCTTTTTCAAATTCCAGAACTTACGTCTCTTTCTATATCTCCAAAATTACTGGGTTAAACATTTAGCTGGCCAAGTACCCGCACCCCTACTGACAGCTTCAAAGTATAAATCAAAGATTCATAGAAAAAAGATAGTGAATGGTAGTAACAAACCCGGGCTTTGACGCGGTTGAAGCTGCGGAAGCATCAGGCTTTGTCTACACAAAGAAATACCCAAGAGTTAAACTTTAAGCTACAAAACCGAAACAGATAGAGGTAGTATTTAAAACAGAAGAGGGATGAGAGACAATTAACTGCAACTGCATTGGTAATCAATTGCTTCGCTCTGTGACCCTTGGAATAAGAACCCGGGTTCATATCCCCATTAGATCTGACGACAAAGAAGCTAGCTTTCCTCTCTGAATCAAATAAGCAAATCACAAGAACACCCATTTTCAGCTCACCCATTTCAAC
The DNA here is from genome assembly GCA_026546835.1 of Erythroxylum foetidum. Classification (NCBI taxonomy): domain Eukaryota; kingdom Viridiplantae; phylum Streptophyta; class Magnoliopsida; order Malpighiales; family Erythroxylaceae; genus Erythroxylum; species Erythroxylum foetidum. The sequence continues at coordinate 38,866,758 of JANZLF010000002.1, forward strand.
ATTAATTCAGTTAGCTAAACACGAGCAAGTCCCAGAAACCCAAATCAGCATAAACGTAGCTGAACACAAAGAAACAAAACCTGAGAGAGATCTGCGAGAAGGAAGCAGCAGCTTGTTGGAGTCCAAGGACTTGGACGCAGTAAAACCAGAGGCAGCTCCCAATCCTTGGAAAATCGAAGCCATCTGATGCAAAGCTCCCAAAAGTTGAAAGCTTTTTTCTTCTCTCTTAATGTGTGAGAAAGAAACCCAGTACGGGGGTATAAAAGAGGTAAGCAAGAAATGTGATGAAGATAGTTAGCGGAGAAATCTAGGTGTGATGGAAACAAAGAGAACGAACGCTCACTTTGGGTTTATGGCCCCGTCCGTCCCCTTTGGAGTGCACTTGAATGCTTGTGTCGTGCAACTTGCTCTGCTACATAAGTTGTATCGCCAAGTGTTCGTCCAGGGGAGATCTGCCACGTAATGGTATGTTCAGAAAGAAAGAGACTTCCTTGTACTCGGTGGAGGTGGTAGTTCACCCAATCCAACCACACCAACCAAACCCAAACCCAAACCCAAACCCAAACCCAATCCAATGGCTCGTTGCTTGCCTGTGGCTTTTGGATCCCCCGCATTTGGGTTGGGCTTGTTCAGCGTCATTTTAATGCTTGCTTTTATATGATTAACCACTTTTTTTATCGGTATCGCATCTATGTTATTATCCGACTTAATTTTGGTATGGTATCGATATTAATTAATATTGAATACTAACATTCGAGATCTGCAGAATCTTGTGAAAAATGATAATGTATTGCCCTTAGTCAGAGAGAAGGAATTTGAGAACCTGAGAAATATGGATATTATTGTTGGTTTGGGTCGGGAGCCTCACCGGTCAGGTATTGTCCCGTTTGGTCACACCCACATCCTGAGGGGGCGCTGCGCATCCCATGGGGGCAGCGGGAGTCGAACCTATGTAGGGATGGCAACGGGGCGGGTATGTCATCCCCCGTACCCGTCCTATGAACTCGCCCCCACCCCCATACCCACCCCATCCCCGTCGG